>JAYMFT010037207.1:0-15751 GCA_038088735.1 Panulirus argus | reverse complement strand
AAAAAGAGAGAGAAAGAGAGATATAAAAAGAGAGAGAGAGAGAGAGAGAGAGAGAGAGAGAGAGAGAGAGAGAGAGAGAGAGAGAGATGGATGAGGGGGCATGTGCTGTGCATATGAATGTTGCAGATACATGGCACCTCAAAGCCTCTTTTATCATCCTTCAAACTCTTTCTGTCTTCTCCTCCCTCTTACTCCCTCCATTTCTGCCATATAGATCCAGTTTCTCAGGCTTTCTTTACTCATCCTCCCAATAAGTCTAAACAATTTCAACACATCTTGGTTAGCTTTTTCAATCACCCTCTGCTAATTACCATACCACACTCCTACAGAGTCATTCCTTACATGATCAATCCTAATCACATCTCATAATGTTCTCAGAACAGAGAATGGTTTTATGTGAGATGTAGGGATACCATCAAAGGACATAACAAGAAATTAAGCAAGAAACTTGCTAAAAAAAGATGTAAAACATAAACTTTTATAGTGTAAGAGTGGTTAATGAGTGGAATAGAATTAATGAAGAAATGGTTAATGTAGACAGACATAAATGTAAGATCTATGATAGCAGAAAATTTTCATATGTTGGGGCCACTATCTGTACAGTACAAATAGGTAATTACATTCACTCACAACAATGGGTTGAAGCAGGGCTTATGAAGCAGCCAGGGGAAATCACAGAAAGGTCTGTGGGGCCTAGTTGTAGCTACGGGACTCTAATTTTGGTGCAATATATATCACATCTAAAGGGTAGATGTGGGTGAATGAGGCTTTTTCTTCTGCTCCTAATGTGGGAAACAGCAAACAGGTACGAGAATAAAAAAATATATAAAACGAATCATCATAAATTAAACAAATTTAGGCTTGGCTTAACTGGTTTTGAATCTAAAATGATCTGTAACCTAGACTCTGGCTGTTCAACTCAAGTAGAGAATATTGTTATTAAAACAAAGAAAAACAATGCAAGAACGATCATGAGCAATATGGCTACACAATTAACTTAAAAATGTAAAAACTGCAATTAACTTAAAAATGTAAAAACTGAGACCAAATGACTGAACTCCATGCACTAAAAAGTCTTACGTTGGTTTCAATACAGCACATGGCACATTGTTTCTTAAGATGTCACCCGTGACTGGACATTTGTATCGTTCCCTTTTCCCTTCCAAAGAGCCTTTATCATCAGGATCCACAGCTAATGTGAACTTGACATCAATCAGATCCTTTGCTTTCAAAGGCTTGCCACTGATAGGGCAAAATATAGTCTTGTCCTGTAGAAGAGATAACAAAATAATTCTATAATACCAAATTTCAACCACAAAAATAATGAAATAATACAGTTACTTTCTCATTCCTTATCTAAAAGAAAAAACTGCGGACTTCAAATCTCTACATATTTAAGTGTTAGTTAATCATAAAATAGTACGAATAAACTTGTCCAAGAATTCTGCTTGTCACTTTCCAAAAGAATTAGCTGAACATAGAAAGGCTTACACACACAGGAAATAACAAACAAGCATGAGAGGAAAAGGAATACATAAATATATTTGCTTGTCTTTCTTTTTTTTATACTTGTTTACTGTTACCAACGTATGCAAAGTAGTGTCAGGTACAGACAAAGAAAGGGTTGCATTCACTCAAATTCATTCTTTAGCTGTCATGAATTATGCACCGAAACCTATGCCCCCTATTCACAACCAGGCCTCAAAGACCTTTCTGTGGTTTTCCCTGGTTGATTCACATGCTCTGGTACAGTCCATTAACAGAACACTGAACCCTGCATACCACATTGCTCCAATTCACTCTTTCCTGGGCACACTTTTCACTCTTCAGCATATTCAGGCCTCCAAACATTCAAAATCTTTTTCATTCCATCCTTCCATCCCCAGTTTGGTGTCCCCCTTCTCCTTATCCTCTCCACCTCTGACATATATTCTCTTTGTCAATCTCTCCTTAATCACTCTCTCCATATGTCCGAACCATTTCAGCACATCCTCTTAAGCTCTTTCATCCATGCTCTTCTTAATACCACACAACTCTTACCCTTTTATTACTAAATGATCAACCCACCTCACAACAAATATTGTCCTTAAAGATAATGATTATTTCCTATATTTTCCTACAACATATGTATGAAGTGTCCGCTTCACATACGTGAAAACTACAACAAAAAAAGATTTTTAGTAAAATTTTCTGAGCATAACTTAAGCTTTTGATATGTGAAATTGTGAATTACCAATCAAATTGTTTACAGAAAATTCAAATGTGCCACCCTGCTATGAATGCGAGAAAGGGCATATACTGTCCTATGAAATCCCTACTGGTTTCTGTAGCTTGGACTCCTTATTTTCAGGAGTAAGTGATGGGATCCAAAAACTTGGTAACTTCTTGTCCAGCCCCTGAACCATGTTAGATACTGATGATACATTGCCTTTAGAACTGGTACTGGGGCCTGCATAACAAGAATGAAATCATTAAAAAGGAGAACTGGCTGTGAGTCTTTATTCAATCACCATTATCTGCTTTACTATCTACAATGGATGGATTACAAAGTTCTGAACGACAAAAATCAAATACTATGTACATTACGTACAAAAATTACAACACACATCTTAATTTATCAACCTAAGAATGGGTTCCACTTTATGTTTTGCATATGCTATCTCTTTTTGTGACGTGTTATGGATATACATTTTTTCTATACACAACTTTCTTTTCTGTTTTGGGTTACTATGTAAGAACAAGGGCTCTAAGAGCATTTGGAGAGAGGCTAATCTTGAGAAGGATACCAAAATTGACTGAAAATTTCAAAAAATAGCAAAGTCCAATGAATCATGATTTCACATCAAATGTCAAATCAAAACAAAAATGTTTTTGGGAAATTCTGCACAGCAATTTACCATGATACAAAACACTGACCCTGTGCAGCCTGTGAAGCTGAGGAAACAGCTGCCTCTGTCTTGAGGAATTTCTCAAGACGGGATCGATTTTCTGCTTCACCCAGTTCCTCCAATTCACTCTGTTGAAGACAAGTTTCAAATAAAACTTTACACATTTTAAGGAAAACATTATTGAAAAATTATAAGATTTGTTTCATCTTATAGGGTGTGATTTAAAATAATTTATGGTTAATAACAAGGACACAAAAGATGTACACCTTCAAATATGGATTATAAATACTGTGGAGGAAAAATAAGGCCCTGCCAGTTCTATAAAAGAGTAAAAAAGTCCTGATGCACTAGCATTCCATCACAGTCATTCTTATATGTTTTCAGGTTTCAGTATTTACTGACGAACGAAAATGGTAGATGAGTGCCATAAGACCCCTTTCCTTGATTTCCTCCAAAGAAAGGTTTCTGAGGAAGGCTCAAGTAGAGGCATTCTTTTTCACATTATGTGCTCTACCTTACTACCCTAGAAGAGCCACTAAAACAAGCTTCTTATTCCACAGTCTTTGCAAAAAAGAGTTTCACAGTTCCTGGGCACACAAATTGTGGTCCTTTCAGTAACCTCTTGTGAAGTCTACAAGGTCCATAAGAGATTTAACAAAGCATATGACAATTCTCCCTTAATGAAGCCCTTCCAAGAATGGATGAAAACAAGGTTATTTCTAATCAACTATTTCATTCTAAAAAAAAAAAAAAAAAAAAAAAAAAAAAAAAAAAAAAAGGTTTGTATTCAACTTTACCTATAAGAGAAAGTAACCAATGAGAAGATTCTTAAATATAATTCTCTAACTTTCTTCTCAAAGCCCAAGGCCATAGGGAAAAGAAGGTTCATATGACATGTGACCCCTCCTCACTACAGTAAAGTTTCATATGGAGCAGAAATGATATACCACTTATTACACTGGTTTCATCGACTTGTATATCAACATTCCACTATTACAGGAATGTATTCCTGTTGCTGAGTGAAGTCCCCTGGTATCACAAGTATCCAAAAACAGTGACCAAAGCACATACAATAAAATGTAAAAATATATAAAGTGTAGATATAAAAAGTATGGGAAAGGATACTGATCCATATGATGAAAAAAGCCAGACTCTTAGAAGGCTCATCAGGGTGTGATCCAAGAGAATTCTAAGCTTCCAGGTGACTAGGACTGTACACACATGCTGATGATGTCATCCCTGTGACAGTCTCTGATTGGCTAAATATAGACCTTGAATGAGTGAGATGCCAGAACCTTGTTGGGATGGCCATTGAAGGGTGTGGAAAGCCAGAGCTTCATTACCAAAAACACTAGGAGTTGGAAGGTCCCAAACTTTTTTCCTCGACAACTGAACAAACAGAGGAAAGTTTTAACACCAATATCAACAAAACATTCACCACTGCAGACGATCACAGACACAAAAATCTTCTACTTCCTATAGGAATATATTCTGAAACACTATGAATGACAGCTAAAGCAAAGACAAGCTTGGTGTCCAAATGAAAGAATGGTTGAAGATTCACAAAATTAGTTCTGACAATATATGATCCTAAATTTGTGTTAACAGGCTTACTGACCACTGATTCAAAACATAAACTCATTGCTTGATCAAATCAGTGCACGATAATAAGCTTAAACATATATAAAGAATTCAACTTAATATTTCAAAACTATAGAAACAACAGAACAATCATGACAAAAATAACTCGCTTACAATTTGGAGTCTACTCTGAGAGCAGAGTAATGCATTCAAAGACACTTGGGAAATAAATTCTTCTAACTGTATATGGGTCATCTCTGGCTAAGTCTTACTGAAATAGTAGGAATTACTGTCTAAAGATCCTCCACAGGAATACTGTACCAGAACTCAACTGGAAAAATACTTGATAAGAAAGCCTAAATATCTATGATATCAATCTTATATACATATAACATTAATAATCAATACAGTTACTTATTGTTACTTACCTGTTCCTTTTTGCACTGCTTTTCATACTCTTTAATTTTACGACTTATTTCATTTTTCTTCATAATAATGTACTCCAGGATGGCTTCTTTGTCAAACAAATGTCCATCTGAAAAATCAAAGACATTTAATGTAAAATTTTCTCTCTAGTTTTTTTCATGCATATTCGCCTTTTCCCACATGAGTGAGGTAGTGTTTCAAACAGAGAACTGAGCCTTTGAGGGAAAATCCTCACTTGGCTCCCTTCTCTGTTCCTTCTTTTGGAAAAGTAAAATCAGGAGGGGAGGATTTCCACCCATCTCAGATAAAAAGAAAAAAGGAACAAAAGAACAGAGAAAATAATCATGGTTCTGCATGTGTTCATAGACCTGATTCCTGAATAGAGAAAGGTTAAAAGAAGAGGGAAAGATGAAAGAAGGAAGAAAATTCCAGATCTGTATCACTGTTCAGGAAAAAGAGATATCGTAACAATCAATCCTCATGTAGCCAGTCTCCAAAAGGAAACTATAGGAAGCATCAGCCAGACACTTGCCATGGGTCCAAGCCTTAGTGGCAAGGACAACCGCTGAAAACTCGAAAAAAGAGTGGCCAAAATCATATCTAAATAAAAGACAGAGGGCATGAACAACATGGTGTACAGAAAGGGATGGTTACAGGGAGGCATTGCCAAGAGAATTAACGAGATGGAAGTGTTTTGAATACACTTTCACTAATAGAGAAGTAACCAAAGAACCACCACAGATGTGTGAGCTGTACTCCATACTTGGGCAGGTAATACCCCTGCAGTTATGGATTAGGTGCTCACATGAAAAATTATCACAGCATCTCTACAGTACTCCCATCTTTTTGGAAACACATTTAGTGATTTTGATCATGAGGAGTTTCTAGGACAGAGTTGAAGATATGGTTATGCCCAACATGTTTATGTTCATACAGGACTGAATTGTGGTGTTTTGAAACTGAAAAGATGGAAATCAGTGGCAAACAGAAAGAGATACAAGAGAAAAACAATGTTAGCACCAGATAATCTAACCAGGTTACTGCTTCCCTGCTCTGCAATACTGTACAGTCCCAAACTGAAAGAGGAGATTGTTTTGTCTTCCTTTTACAATAGCACTACACAAGCATTCTGCCAATCCTCACGCGCTTTACCTTGAGCCATATGTACACTGAATATTATTTCTAACAAGCCTATAAAACTGTTACCTCGATGCCAATAAAACTGTTACCTACTTTCTTGAGAAATTCCATTGCAATTCCATCCACACCAATTTACCACACCCTAGAAGGTTCCTCTCTATAAAACTTTGTTTACTATTACAAATCTCTCTTACAAGGTCATTCTTTATACAGTCAACTTACTAAACACCACATATCATCCTTAAATATTTAACTTCCAATAAGTCCATGTTCCTTTTTTTCTTTTGTCTTCAAGGTACAACACTCATATCTATACAACACTATTGGGACTATCATAACATAAAATATACATATTTTGGCCTTACCAGAAAATGACTTTACCTTCCACACACTTCTCATTGCACTCCCTGTTCAAACCTACACTTAAACACTCATACTGCACACACACAAACACACCCCACTGAACATCATTAATGTACTTTTGTTCACATTTTCTCTCAACCTTCTCCTTTGACACACCCTCCAGAACTCTGTCACTAGCTTCTTGAGTTTCTGGAGTCTGTAAAAATCTTCTTTATGTAATCATATACCGAAAAATCAAAATATCTAGTATTATCTCACTATTAATCTGGCATTCTACAAAGACTATTGCAGTTCTGTAAAATTTTCAAAAGAAAAAAGAAACTTAATTACCTTTAGGAATAATTCTTTTCTTGAAAACTCACAAACTTGATGGCATAAAGGATTCCTACAAAGATGCTAACCCTCAGTTACTGCTGTATAGGTAGGAATGCAGTGCTTACTCACTCATACATTGTTTTACTCTCTTTCCTCTTATGTATATCATAATCTTTCTAAATCTTATTTCTTCACTCAGCAAAATAAAATCCTTGCATTTTAACAATGTGGGCCAAAATACAAAGTAACTAATTCATCCATCACCTCCGGATATAAAAAATGAAAAGAAATCCATCCAAAATAACTAACCACTGAAACAGCAAATGCATATCTTTTCAGGTTTGGTTACACTTAACTGTATATGATTCCGTACTAGGTGATAATACTGAAACAAAACTTTTCAGGTCTTCACAATGTGGGAGGAAAGTATAAAGTATGTACTCTAACTTACCTGGTGTTACAACTGGGTTGCGACATGGATGGAGGGAAAGGCTGCAGCAGTCAAAATCCTTCACACCATCTTTACCATAACGCAATTTCAGTGATCCATATCCTGATGCTTTTGCATCCTTTTTCTTTTCATGATAAGAGTATACAGAACTTGCAGTGCAGTTTTTAGAATGCCGCGTCATGGTGATAACCTAAAACACTGCAAGTAAAAGATTTTAAATTATTGTATTTGGTGTCATTATTCTATTATAATCAGTATTATCATCATTATCAATAACATTATCACTATAAGTATCATTAGTCATTATCATTATTATTATCATTACTATTACTACTTTTAATTATTTCTATGATTACTATTACATTATTATCCTCTTGCTATCTTTTGCATTCAGGGCCCAACACTCGCATCCATACAATACCTTAGGGGCAACTATACTATAAAGCATGCTTATCGTTGCCCTCACAAACATTCATCTCTCCTAAACACTTCAGAATACACCTGTGACCTTTGCCGTTTCTCATACCCTACGATTCTCTTCACCTTACAAAGTTCCATCCACTGCCATGACCACTCTCAGGAATCCAGGGCTGTTCTCTTCCTCCAGGTTCTCCCAATTCAAGTTCACTCAAACCAACCTCTCTTGCTCCCTGCTAAATATTGTTAATTTACTTTTATTCACATTAACTCTCAATGTATTCTTTTCACACACTGTGAAACTCTGACACCAGCTCTGCAGTTTTCATATCAAATCTGACACAACAACCCCACATAACCTGCATTACAAAGATTGCTTTCCAAATGCTGGGAGTGTTGTACAGACACAGATATTTTTCTTAATACACTGTTTCATACCTACAGGGACTGTAGCTGCCCCAGTATAGAATATTGCTTACAAATCTGGGGTAGTCATTTGTCCAACACTCTGTCAATGAAAGCAGGGTCGAAAGACCCCCACCCCCATCTCATATACTCTCCAAGAATCACCTCTCTCTAACCATCATTTTTCTTATGCCTTGAGCTGCTGTCCTCTCCTAGTTCTCAAAGTATAATTTTGGCAACTGTTCTTGTAAGCTTGGACCCAAAGCACAAGTCTGGCAGCTGCTTCCCACAATTTGTATGCAAAGATCATCCAGACAAAAATAATGTTATAATACCTCCTTTCCTCAAACAACTAAACTGTGGAATTCTTTTCCTCCTTTCATCTATCCCTCTACTACAACCTTTCTTTCTTCAAGAGTAAGGTCTACGAACACCTGCAAATCCCAAACTGAATTCTTCATTTTTTTATGCTTCCTTTCACTTTAGATAGCCTTGATTGGGAAATGTTTAGCCCAAGGCATATTGGTCACTGTCATAAGCTAGGTATTACCAAAGAGGAAGTTCATGGTTTGTCAATCTCAAACATAAAAACGTCTTTGAAATGTCTGAATAACTATAACACTGTACCTGCCAAAATCTGCCTCATCAAGGAATTAATTGATATTAAAGATGGCCTCCTATTCTGTCATTTAGATTACCATGAACTAAATTACTGCCTTGCAGCTCTATGTACAAAATAGTTTTCTCTGCACAATAATCTTATGTATCATTTTTAAGTTTTTCTATTGAAAAATTATGTAACATAATTTTTCTGAATAAAATATTATTATTATTATTATTATTATTATTATTATTATTATTATTATTATATCACAATGGTGCCAATCAGTTTCAATGAAATTACCGTTTCAGACATCTACCTGAGAAATGGTATTTGGGGTGGGGAAAGTCACAAGAACTAGTGACTTATTATAGAAATTAAGGTCAGAATCGTTCAAACCATCGGAAAAACAATTTCATTCCAAGGGAGTTCCTCCAGAACTTGTGGTCTGCTGCACCAACGACCCAATTCACCAGTGGATAAGATATTTTTAAACAACTTCTTTATGAAAGCTTATATTAACTGTCGTAAAAATTGTGCTCATGATTAGCATATCTTCTTTTAAACTAACATTGGTGTAAGAAATTGTTTTTAATTATCAGGTCATCCTGCTCAGATGTTAATTGAGTAGTCCAAGTTTCGCATCACCATATGATCAAGAAAAAAGCTTGCTCCAAAATTCCAGTAAGATGTCTTGTGCAGAAGCAGAGAATGTCATGGGCAAACCAGATAATAGGGCTGCCAGACCTGGATCGTCAACCAAACATGAAGGGGTAACAGGTCCACAAAACTTAACTCTCAACACACATAAAGCGGGAATGGAAGGTATGAGACCAAGTACAAATTTATTTTCATTATTCAAGGTACTAAGGTTTCTAGTTATTGGGTGGTGTAGGTGCTTCATCTTCAAGTTTTGACATACAATGTATATATATTCAGAGAACTGCACATATATTTTTGATAGAACTCTACTGAATGGATCGTTTTTCTTTTCTAATTAAATGTAAGAGTGCTCGTAAAGCATCTTTACAGTAGAAGTATCATAGTGTATGAATGAAGTTCCTATTTACTAAGATACTTTTATAGATTATTCATTATAAAAGTGCCTCAGGGCTCCATGTATTTTTTTTCCTGAGTACATTATCATCATTGGAAGAAACAGCACTCTTTATTAGATAATTTTCTTTCTTGCAGGTTTAGACACTGAAAAGATAAATGAAATCATTAAGAATGCATCAGAGGGATCACGTTTTTATCAGTACAAACAGAAGTGCCAGCAACGACTTGATGTCAAAATATCCCAAATGAAGCAGGCAGCTGCATCTTTTACTGAGGACCAGATTAAAAAGGCAACTCTGCAGGTTAGACTTAAAACTGACATTGTAGATTATTTCTGATCCAAAAATATCATTTAAAATGTTGTTAGGAGAAATTTTGTTTTCATCTCTGAAACAGCCATAGCATGGGATTCTACTATACTCAGATGCTAATATCCCAAGATTGTCCCATATTTGTCATTGTAAGTTATACTGACCAAAGACAAATGGAGATTATTTAGTGGGAAGTTATCCTTGATCATTTATGGCAGTTTTTCTGTAATATTTTAAAGTCAATCATGATCATTATTGAATTTGGCATATCTCAGATGATTATGATAACCAGTGTTTTCCATTTGTTTTTAACAAACTCTGCAGCATATGGAAGCAGTTATCTACCTGATGTAATTTGATGAGTAAAGAATTTAACAGTATGATAGTAAATGTAACCTTACATTTTTTCCAAAAGTCTTTCCCTAAAAGAAACAGTATCACACACCTCCCTGGTTAACACTCCTAAGACTGCCAACTTTCTGCTTATCTCTCGTCATGCTTTTGGATGTCAGCATTCATCCCACAATCTTCACAAAAAACACAAGATGTTGGTTCATGAAATTTTAATCTTTTTCCTACTTTACACCCTCATTCCAATTCTCTCATCCTTGAAATATTTATGATAAATGTTTCCTTGCTTAACATGCAGGGAATTGTTGTTAAACGTAGACAGAAGATTCATGCAGTTAGCAAGCAGTGCACCCTCTCTTGTAGTGGAAACTGCTTCTTAAAATAACATGATTCCTGTCATTAATTTCATTACACATTGTCATTATCTGCATGTTTTACCTAGAACCAAACTCAGTGTTTACTTAAGATTTTTGGGGTATATCTTGGTTGCAGATGGATCAGTTGATGAAAGAACTAGAGCATGGCCGTGACCTGACCCACACTATTGTGCATGTTGACATGGATATGTTCTATGCTGCAGTAGAAATGAGAGATGATCCAACTTTAAAGTAAGCAAATGTTAATTGTCTTGATTGTGATGATTTTATTAAAAATAGTTACATATGTGTTGTTTTTATAGCAAGGATGTTAAAAATAGTAATTTTAGGGTGATTTTTTTCTTCTTATTCATTCATGAAGCCAATATTTTAGGAATAAGCCTATGGCAGTAGGAGGAATGGGAATGTTGAGCACCAGCAACTACGCAGCTCGCAAGTTTGGTGTTCGTGCTGCAATGCCAGGATTTATAGGCAAGAAACTGTGCCCTGATCTAGTTCTTGTTCCTCCAAATTTCACAAAATATAAGCAAGCAAGTAAAGAAGTTCAAGAAATCTTTGCTGAGTATGATGCCAACTTTTGCCCGATGTCCTTAGATGAGGCATACTTGGACATCAGCGAGTATATGCGGAAGAATGGTTCACGTTATGGAGTTGAAACATTTGAGGGTAACTATCGTGTATTCTGCTACTTGTAAGCCTTTTTTGTTATACATCATTGTACACACTTTTTTTTTTTTTTACATATGAAACTTGGAAAAGGGAAATGAATGGTACCACTGATTTACCCTTCATTCTGTTATATCTGAACCAAGTTTCATGAAATGATTTGTCATGAATTGCTATAAAAGAAGGAATCAAAAAATAATACCCACTTCAAATACACTAATTTTAGTGCTGAGAACAGCCAGTGGAAGAGGAGATTTTAGTACTTGTGTGTAGGTGACACCATTTATCTATGTGTACATTAATCATTGAGTAGACTGTGCATTTTCTGTTTTAGAGGAACAACCAGACTATGCTGAAATGTTTGTACAAACATTGAGACT
Organism: Panulirus argus; assembly: GCA_038088735.1. NCBI lineage: Eukaryota > Metazoa > Arthropoda > Malacostraca > Decapoda > Palinuridae > Panulirus > Panulirus argus. Next base: position 4,020 of record JAYMFT010037207.1, on the reverse strand, counting down.
GACTAAAGAATTTTTGTCAGAAGTAGGGAAAGCATGGGGAGAGGAAAAGCAAGGAAGTGAAAGAATTAAATGAAATAGGCTTTGGAATAATAGGAGCTAAACATTTAGTTGGGTGTTAGGCTTGCTGTAGAGGGAATTATTTGATTTTAATGGGGTGTAGAGATATCCAGGGGGCAGTATGATGTCCATGGGCTTAAGCAGTCAAGATAAGTTATGTAGTAGTGTGTAGGGCTTGATACATTGTGAGCTAGAGGGTGAATGTGTGCTAATGATACCATTGTTCATTTCCTCTTTGTGCCAGTTCACAAAAGTGTAGAGCTATCATCACATGAAATATCAATTGAGAATGAAAACAAGACTTCCTAAAAGCTTCTTTCCTTATTTCTAGGTTTCGAGGATGGATTCTTGGCTGAGGCAATAGTGGCAGAAATGAGACAGAAAATAACTGTAAAGACTCAGTTAACAGCCAGTGCAGGCAAGTTCATCTGTGTTCTTTTTTCAGGAACTTTTAGTCAGTCCTTTGTCACATATGGTAGCATGGTAAATGTTCTTTCTCCTGTTTATGACTCAAACTTTGGCCATATTAACTCTCGACTTTTAATTGTGTGACACTCATACTCCTCACTTTCCTTCATATATCAGTGTCCCCTTTGAGTATACATACACATCTATGTTTTCTTTTCGTATACTTTCTTGCCTGTACCTTCCGTTTAATGTATATATACTGAGATACCCATCATAAAGGAAGTAGAGATGGATGATATTTGGGGTACAGTTGGAAATGGGAAGATGTGAGAGAGTTGTTGGTTTTGAAGAAATCATTAGACAGGCACATAAATGAAAATATTTTAGGATGATAGGCTGGTCATGAAGGTATATTGTAGTATTGTGGAAATTAAAGGGGAAACAGGTGGACCACAGAAGAGATGGAGGGAAAAGGTAAGAAATTTTATTATGGCCAGGAATATTTCATATGTTAAAAGAATTATAAGGGATCAAATGCAAAGGAACATTTTCTAAATGAATGTTTCCCTAGTGGAGACCTTGGTTTCAGTTAATGCATCAGCTTTGTGTATAAGGTGAAAAAGTAAGAAATATTTTTATTAGAGTGTAAGTTCATGTCTCATTTTTAACACATTTGGCTTGGGTTGATGTGAAAAAAAAAAGATGGAGCAACAATATTTTGGAGGCTGTCTGTACTTACTTCATTCCATTGAACCGAGAATGGAGTTGTGATGATAGATATATAGAACCACATAACATCTCCCTTGGATATCACTGAATCATTTCACTTCCATGACCTGTAACCAGCTTACTCACATTTGGTGATAAGATAAATATTGCTTACAAAAGGTATAACCTTGTCAGTAACTGCATATGAAAATAAAAGAGTTAACATTATACTGTAGTGGTTTAATGATGCATGTAGACCAGCTGGAAAAATGTATTGTAAGGGTTCAATGATATCCAATTGAGGACTAGCTTATAGAGACTCTGGCCCCACGTAGGTTGGAGATAAGGTCCGCCATGTTGGGAAGGGGATAGTGGTCTGGTTCCGTGACGAGGTTGAGGTGCCTGTAGTCGCCACAGGGCCACCAGGTGCCATTGGCTTTCTGGATGAGGTGCAGAGATGCCCAGGGACTTGATGCCTTCTGACAGATGCCCATCCGTTCCATCACAGAGTAAGCTTGTTTTGCTGCTTGAAACCTCTCTGGGGATAGGCGCCTAAACTTGGAGTATACTGGAGGGCCTATCGTTTTGATGTGTGGAATATACCATGTTTCCCTACCTGGCCGGCTTCTGATGGAGTTCTGGCCAGAAAACGTCTGGGAAATCTTGACAGAGGATGTCATGGGGGGTGTCTGTCCTCATGGTGCAGATTTCTGTGCACAGGCGGCGCAAACCAAGGGGTGTGGAGCGGAAGGTAGCTACATCCAGCAATTTGCGGTTGGCGACATCAACGAGCAGTCCATGGTGACTCAGGAAATCTGCACCGTGGGGACAGACACCCCCTATGACATCCTCTGCCAAGATTTCCCAGACTTTTCCGGCCAGAACTCTGTCAGAAGCTGGCCAGCCAGCGAAACATGGTATATTCCACCACATCAAAACGACAGGCCCTCCAGTATACCCCAAGTTTAGGCGCCCATCCCCAGAGAAGTTTCCAGCAGCAAAACAATCTTACTCTGAGATGGAACGGATGGACATCTGTGAGAAGGCGTCAAGTCCCTGGGCATCTCCTCTGCACCTCATCCAGAAAGCCAATAGCACCTGGCAGCCCTGTGGCGACTACAGGCGCCTCAACCTTGTCACGGAACCAGACCACTACCCTCTTCCCGACATGGCGGACCTTATCTCCAACCTACATGGGGCCAGGGTCTTCTCTAAGCTAGTTCTCAATTGGACATCATTTGTACTGGGTAGGAATTTATGAACTGGTTCTTTTTGGTCAGTGACATGCTTTAATTTGATGCAGTTTACCAAGGGTTAAATTTACAGATCCTAAAATCAAATAACTTACTATGTAAGAGGAAAGTTAGAAGCTGGAAATGAAAAGTTAAACCATAGCTAAAATAAGGGAAAATAGTGTAGTAGCATTGACTTCTTCAGTTGATAAGAGATCCCATGAAGTGTTGATTTCATTTGAAGGAAGATTATAACATCAAAGAACTTGATATATGTAGATTTAGTTGTATTAACTTCATTTGATCTACTTTCAGGAATTGCACCTAACACTCGCCTGGCAAAAATATGCAGTGACATGAACAAGCCCAATGGACAATTTTATTTGCCTCCTGACCATCAGCAGATTCTCAAGTTTGTTTCTGCACTTCCCATACGTAAAGTAAGAGCAATAATATTTTCTGTAAGCTCTTGTTGCTTCTATTGAAGGATTTTTCAAAAGACTTTTGGACTGACTCAGTTTTCTTCTACTGATAAAAGTGTCTTAGCAATGAATGATGTTTGCCACCAGCCAAGCAACATGAGAACAGTGATCTTTCTTACAATCATCTTTTTCAAAATACCTGTTGCTTCTTCAGTAAGCTGAAGAGCCTCTAATGGTCATTTAGTAGCTAACATTCACATTGCTCAACCCCTGTCTTTTGACAGAATTGTTGGAGCTCTAAATGGAAGTAGTAAGTAGAAACATTAGGCTGAAAAAGTAGGTAGGAACATTAGATGGGAGCATTAGGTAGAAGTAGTACATTGGAACATTAAGCCAGAACATTTAGGTAGAAGTAGTCAACAGAAACTTTTGATAGAAGCCTCTGAAAGCTCTGCACCAGAGTTGCTCCCTGCAATGGCTTGTTAAGGGTGAAGCTCTGAAAACTAAGAAGCATCACAAGCTCATCAGTTATGAAGACACTTTTGCCATGGCCACCCCTTTAAAGGAGTTGACGAAAGGAACAGGCAGCAGAGATATAGATAGATAGGGGTGATGTTTCAACATGCACTGTTTCTTCAGGATATTGTGATTCTAGGGCCAATAAATCATTATTTGCCTAATCCTATTATGCTGCAAGCAACTCCTTCATGGCAGCCTCATCTATATGACTTATATAACTTTCATCCAAACTTTGTTCATACGTCACAATGTGTTTTCATTCCGCTAATCAGCAGTGTCGTCTATGACGATGATGTAGTCCCTTGAAATTGCTTGATTTTTAGCATATCTTTACAGTCCTTGATACTTTTTCTGCACTCTTTCAGACCTTAATATCATCTGTACATTAGACAGATTTCATGTGTCTTTGCTTCCCATATATTCCTAGAATTATTTACTCCACTTTCATAAACTTTCTTTCCATCTTTTCTTCCTTCTTTCCTCCTCATTTTACCTTACCTTTAATCATTGTTTTTTGTTATCCTTTATCAGCATATTAAAGGAAGATGGTAGCTTGCTTCATTGTTTCTTGTCTTGTATGGTTTTATTCTTTCAAACGTGAAGGGATAAATACCTAGAGAGTGACCTGCTTTGAGTCCATTATTGGTTCATTTGTCTTTGTGTGTATATATATA
>JAYMFT010037196.1:0-15751 GCA_038088735.1 Panulirus argus | reverse complement strand
ATATATATATATATATATATATATATATATATATATATATATATATATATATATATATATATATATATTTATAAAATTGTATGTGGCTGACGTTTCGGTATAAACTATCACCACCAGACCCAGGATCATAAACATGTACACCGACTTACAAACTATATAGCCCACGACACAAAACCACTCAGAATGATTTTAAAAGTCAACACTTCACTTTTTCGTTGGTATCAATCTATTTTTCATCACACACTGACATATCATTTTTCAGTATGTAATCATTACTACCGATGCACATATATCACCCTCTCCGCCTGATAATGCATAATCAAGTATCAGGAGTTACGCTGCGCCACTTTCACATTTACAGGCTGGGTGAAGGGCCCCTCACAAGTGCCGAGTTCATCAAGAGAGGCGACAGTATTTACATACCGGAATAAACCAGCAAAACTGAATGTCAAACAGTAAAAAACTTAGTAATAAAAAGGCAAATCTATGCTTTACTTCAGGATGGCAAATCAATACTAACCAAAAGTTTAAATATGATCGGTTGCTAACAAGCCTAATAATAATGGTAGACACGGATAAAAGTAGCAAACCTATACGAAAATTCGTTGAATTTGTGGCCTACAGAATACTCAGTCATACTAAACATCTGTTTTAAATACTGCACAACATAGAGACGCTTATACCCAAGGACGCATTTTGAGGAGCATTATGAAACAGAAAATAAATACTGCGCCAAATAACCCGATGGTTCAATGTTAGATATGAGCACAAATATAACCTGGTGATTCTGTGCCAAATATGAGTATCCAATAAATATAACCTAAGGTTTGTATCAGTAAAACAGTCACACTCATAACTCACACATACACCAGCAGTCGTATTTACAGAGTAAATAACAGGAGGCGGTGGAATCGCATAAATGTTTCAAGTGCCCCATAATAACGATTCCATATGTATAGCTCCGCGTCACAGCTGTTGCTGGCATAAGATGGAAGGCAGAAAATGTGAGGGATTCAGATGGCTATAATCTACAAATCCATTCTAACCTAACGAATAATCAATGGTCATAAATAAGGACTTCAAGTTTCATCAACTCTCTTTACTCAAAGCGCCATACAAGACTCAACTTACACTGATATAGCAAGAAGACTGATATATAAAAAAGACTTTTTAAACTCTTCTGTGCACAGTATTATAGAACTTTTAATACCTCTGAACTTTGTGGATGAGTTAGGCCTTGGGAATTAGGATCTATCAATGTATGCAGTATCATCAGCGTACGTCTGTCTTTCTTAACGTACTTCAAGAGAGCATGAAACTCATTTGAGAAATCTCTGTACACACTTGTTTTTACCTAATATAACATTTTCCTATCATTTCATTATTTTAAATTTTCTAGGTTATTTGGTTTCCACTCCAACAAAGTCTTTTCAATCGTTCTTTTCACCGTAATTTACATGATGAGCTCAGACGCTTTATTTACCGTCCCACAATGGTTTCGTTAGAGAAAAAAAAAATCTGGAAACCCACTCTGGGCATTCATATAATTACACATTTGCGTGTGGGCACCAAGGGAGGTCAGTATGGCAACATGATCTCTGTTCAAAATGTTCACTGTTGTACAGAAGGAGTCTTTCAGACAATTCATTTAGTTCATTACGTTTTGACAAATCCTTGGATAGTCTCACTGCTTGAAAAAACTCTCGAATGCTGATATAAGTATGACTGACTTCATACCAGTAGTGGTCTTTACATAACTGCAGAACGAATGGTTAAAGACTCCCCTAACATGAGGACGAAACCTGTGGTAAACGGATTAACAGCACGAGGGGAGAGAATACTGGCAAGGAATCTGGATATTTCATCAATGATTTTTATATATAAATAAAACAGAACGAAAAAAATAGACGAATCTCAAGAATATCATTAAAATATGTTTGGTGAGAAGTTAAATACAGACATTGAATTACTTAAAACAAAATCTTATTTTTAAAGGAACTGTAAAATCTATTGTCCTCGCTTTTGAGAATGAGTAGAAATATGCTTTCTGTTTAGAAGCACGTGTAATGCATCATTACGAATTCTAGAAATTTAAACATCGTAGGAAATTTTATGTTAAGTCAAATAATTCCATATTTCTGGACATACGCACCAGTGCATAGTTGAGAGTCTTTTTCCGAAACAAGACCAAAATGGTGGAATAATGAAATAAAGAAGTGCCTGTTGTCTAAGAAAGTAGCACATAAGAAACTAAAACAGATGATTAACCAACATGAGTAAATTATGTAAATCTGTGCATAGAAAGTAAGTATTTTACGACAAAGTAAACGCTAGTATGAAGCGCACATTGCCGAAGTTAGCAAAAGGAACCCTACGAAGACTTATTATTGTCTTGTTAGAAGCCAGAGAGTCATTATCCAGTTAAGTGGTTCAATATATACGGAAAACAGTAACTTGGTTCAAGACAACTAAGCCACTGCAAAAATCTTAAATTATTTTATTTTCTTTCCTAATTTTTAAGTTGGAGGCTCCAGTTATGGATAAAAGTCCACATCAAGGCCGGTCCTTAACTAAAATATAAAGAAGTTAATAAAATGGAAAAAGAAGAGACAAGGAAAAATATTTACGAGTTTTGGAAGTGAAAACACCTGTCTTTTAAAAAGTGCCAGGTTGTAGTAACTGGGAAAGACATGAAAGGGTAGAGAGTTCCAAAGTTTTGTGTCGTGGGGAAAGAAACTGTGATCAAAACGACTGAAAAGATTTGAGCGCTCGGGCCCTGAACATGCAAGAGGGTAAAAGGCGTGCACAGGATAGAGTGAACTGGGGCGATGTGGTTTACAGGGGCCGACCTGCTGTCAGTGAACTAAACCAGGGCATATGAAGCGTCCTAGGTAAACCATAGGAAAGTCTGTAGTGCCTGGTTGTGGACAGGGAGCTGTGGTTTCGGTACATTACACATGACAGCTAGCGAACGGTTGTGAGCGAATGAGGCCTTTTCTTCGTCTGTACCTGGCGCTACCTTGCTAACGCGAAATAAAGCGAACAAGTATAAAGTAAAATAATATAAAATAACATGTTTGTGAATGCTGTTATTTGTGTGTTAAGGGGAGAGAATTGTACACTCTAGTTAAAGCTGCAGCAAAGTACATGATAACAATAACCCATACAATAATGTATGTTGCAGGAACTACATTACTTACTTGTTTACAGAGCTTGAAGAAAGAGATCATCATTGCCAAGCCTCGCTACAAAACTGTCGTGTCGTGTCGTCGGTTGATGGTGGTAGAAATTCATTTCTACCTCCTTCCCTGGAAGAATTGCTGAATCATAATCTGTTCATGGAATGGTTAACGAGAGGTCTTTTTGACCATTCACGCCATATAAGCCACTACTTTTTATCTAAGATATATCAATTTTAATATATATGCGTCTTGGTACTTCTTTTACACTACAAACGTGCTAGCATTTAGAACGAAACACGTTGGAAGTGTTGTGCAATTAATTTTCGTTAAAGATCCTCTTTGGTATATGATAAGTGATCAGGATGATATTTCAAACAATAAAGTAACTATACTCTATCCTAAATAAAAGCAGTTAGATTATTTTTCTTTAGCACTGCATGTAAAATTTGTTAGGATGCGTGATAAGGTTAATACACTAAAGGACGAAAGTTGAAGTTCCGACATGTAACAATATTACTTCAAACAATAGAGAAATCATGTTAACTTTTCTCTACTGAAGGAAGTGTGAGATTTTTACCTTCCTGTGCTGCAGGGAACGTTTCCTGTCTACATCAGCAAGAATGTGCTCTCTCTCAAATTTTAAGTGATACGAGCTCACGGACCTATATCTACTTTTATTTTTAACACTGAACGTCTGGTATAAACCAAGCAATACAAGTTAATCCAAGCTCTAACAAGCATTTTCAGGAACAATAAACTAACGCAAGCTAAACATACACACTATGCGCTAAACCAGAAGTCAACTTAACCACCGGGATGGTGAAATGAGTCGTCTCACAGGAGGTACATACCTGCATTACTGCTCGTCTTAATATCTCCTCACCTTGTTCTGGTATTAGGTTTCGTTGTAACTTTCCGTTCATATTGTTCTACAATTACACCGATATAAACTGTAATAATTATTCTTGTATTATGCCTTATTTCAGTTCATTTATTCATGTTGTTCGTATAGTTAAGAGTGGAGGTGAATGCCAGGCCAGAGTGTGTGCTCTTCCAAGGCTGTGCTGGTAGTGGTGTGGTCAGAGTAAACATGGTTCACAGTGGGCCGCACTGACAATGACAGACTGGTGCCCTTATTCTGTCACACGCTCAGTGCGCAGGTTGGGTTGCAAACTGAACAGGACGGAAAGTTTTACCCCAACAATCACGCGAAACAAAAGTGGAAAACTCAGCACTATCATTATGATGTGCCAAGCGGAATACTCGTATTAGTGGTTTTTCATGACCTACGTTTCAGAGTGATGATGATGATGATGACTAAATTTTCATACACAGCGGGAGCGTTAAACGCTGCTTTCCTTAACGAGATCCTCTTTGTGTTCTAGAAGCCTCACACTCAGGCACGTAAACAAACATCAACGGACACAGGCGGACACGACCCAGGGTGCTGCCATCCTACATTTAGTGCCACAATGACGACGGATGACAACGAAGAGTTAAGGAGATTCTAAGCCTTCGACACTTAACTGATAAAAAAAAATCCAGAAAAAGAATTTCACTTCCAGTTTTAAATGGCAATAAACTCATTCAAATATTTCTGAGTTAATATATCCAAGTTTCCTCTATTTCATTTTCTCATTACTGACAAGCAACATAGCAAGTTGGATTTTTCCACACTTCGAAGCATCTTAAAGAATTACATACATATTTGATGACGGTATCAGCCCAAAGTTCCTACATCAGATTAGACTAAGCCACAAACGAAAGCCACCCCTGTTTACACTTAGCACTAGGGAAAGTAACTATCTTCTTCTGTTAAGAACAATTGCGCTTACTGCCTACCAACCATAAACAAAGATAACTGGGAAGCAACTTGTTACCATTTCCATCAGTCATGGAGGAGAAACATACTTTAGAAAATGTTCAAGATAAAGTCGGTGGAAGTGAGATGGCTCATGAGGAAGCTACGCTCACACAAAGCCTATGGATAATTAGCATCTCTCATCTGTGGTTAGTGGGCGTGGAGACCCTTACCACACCACTGGTGCTATTCTTTGACATCTCCCTCAGCTAAGGCAACGGTCTATCAGAAATCAAGAAAACCAACGCAGTATCAATATTTACCTAAGGCGTCAAGGGAGTTGCCCTGAAGTGCAGACGATCATCGCTAACGAGAATGACCCATGAGATGAAAGAAAATCACAGATGAAATTCATGGCTGGCATATGTTACCTCAGTGATATACATGGATTTAGGAAAAAAAAAAGTCTTTGGCTGGCGACTCTGTTGGCTATCTATAAAACGGCAAGTAACATCATAGAAAAGAGGAACGGGTGGGTAGATTATAAGTTCTTGGGCTGCCAGAAGGCTTTTGATACTGTCACTCCTCAGTAGACTGATGATAAAGCAAGATATCCCAGCTAAGGTCAAAGGAGAGCTCCACAAGTGGACTGACAAGTGGCTAGCCGGGATAAATAGGAGCTTATGTCACAAGAGCCCTCTCAAGCTGGTCGAGGGAGACAATTTGGGTCCCTCAGGACAGTGCTGGGGCCATTACTGTTTCTGATGACGTAAATAACTTGCCAAACGAATATGTTTGCTTGTGGCGCCAAAACTATGAAAAAGTGACTAGTCACAAGGACAGCGAAATAATCCAGTGGCCGAAAGATGATGAAACAGTGGTTGGATATGTGGTCATCGAACTGTAACCCTGTAATATGCAAAGAAGTTGGGAAGGGTTTAAACAAACCAAACTGTAAGTATCATATCTGGGAAAGCATCTTAAAAAAAAGTCATACTGCACAAGAAATCGAGGACTTGACATTATGACGAACTTGTTACCACATTTTGTGAGAAGAATCGTGGAGGCAAACCATATTTTGGTCATCGTAAAAACTGCTCGTACGTGCACGGACTGTGAGATGTTTAAGAAAAAGCGACATGCATATAAGCTGAGATGAAATATTACGCAACAGTTTGGTGTCAATCCTTGGGTATCCACAATGGACAACAGGTGGAAAGGGTTCAAAGAAATGCAAAGAGAATGAGATAAGAAGACAATAGGGAATCCCTCGATCCGCTCACTTTAGAAGAGTGAAGCATAACTACATATAATTCCTAAAAGGCAATGACGACGTTAACAGTGAACATTTCTCTCAAGTTAAAGGAGTCAAAAACATGAGCGTATACCTTGACGTTAGGGAACAGATGGTGCGCGGGAGGTACGTGAGGAAGCTTCCCTTCACCAGCTGAGTTATTGACATATGGCACAGGCTAAGTGAAGAGGAGGGAAATGCAAAAGAATTCAGATAAAGAAAACAGAGGAAGTAAATGCGAGTAAAAGCGGGAAACCCAGAATAAATATTCAAGGATAAAAAGTTGAACCCCGGTAATGTAAAGCTCCTTCTGCATATGCACAAACAGGTAATATTAACATCCTTGCTCCTAATCAGTGGACCATATACCCCAGGTCTCTCGCCACTGGATGACAACTTTTTTGTCTCTACCCATGACCCAACCCTATGAATAACACAAAAGACAAAACTCGTCTTCAGTCATGGGATGACAGACGATCCCTATCCATCACTACTGGACAAGAAACCTCTCACATCCCCAGCCAGAAACCAGGACGACACAAACTCCATCACTTCACCAGTAAACGACATCTCAACCCCCCCACCCACCCTCTGTTGTGCAGATCATACTCCTCAACCATAACCAGAAGACGACAGCCTACCCTCTCCCCTGCACTGTGAACGACGAGACACACCACCTCGTCCCTTGGCAATACGAGACCCGCTGCTACAGCAGGTGACGCCCCAGTAAGTACCACCACCATCCTCAATGCTCACCACCTGGGACCGGTGGGTGAGGCAAGTTAACGTGTCTGTACACGGAGTGACCTGCCGTCCTCTCATGCATCTGCGTCTTCTTACCAATGTTTCATCCCTGCAGAAAATACAGTTCACTTACAGCGCCACCGTACGAGCGTCAAACGATGTAATGTCAAAGTTGATAACGATTAATGTCAAAGTTTAAATCTAATTTATATCAAATCGACTCCTGCCTTTGATAATGTGGACGCCTGCCATTTTCGGAGTTTCCCCTCAAACATCATAAACATATTTTTATCAACCACAAGATTATCTCACGTGTTTATATTGTTGTATGTGAAATACAGTCTACATAAGGTCAGAGTATCACCTTCCAGAATCTTCCTAAAAAGCATAAAAACATCACATTTTCTTTGTATGTTTACTAGAGCAGACCAGCATCACCAGACCCATGCATGCTTGTCTCGGGCCTGAAGATGCCGATGGCTGCCTTACACAACTTGCTTTGTCAGTACATTACTCAGTACAATTCTACTGATCTTGTTGAGTAAGAGGTCATAGTTAAAGCCGGGTATGTTATCTTTTAGGTGCTGATGAGCAGGATTCTTCATGTAATACGGGGCAAGAATCCTGAAGCCAATGCCAGGTTGGATTTCTGCGTCGGAACTTTCGGCAAATAATTGATATGTTTCCATAATTCTGAGTAATCTTCTTAATGTAATACCGTGCATGTTTATAAGAATGGATATTTTGCCTCATCACTAGCTGGCTATCCTCAAAGCATGCATAGTAATCACCGAAAATAACTGTCTTCAAAATCTCTCTCGTCCAATCATAATCATACCCATACGACACAAGTAACTGGTTCCCCAGTGCCCGTTCCTAACTGTCCTTAGGACGACTCCTCAGTTCTGTTTGTGCTCTTCACCAGCGTCCTCCTCTCCTCTTTTGCTTCCCTCTCCACGCTTACAGCTGTACCTTATACACCCTTCACGACCCACACAGCTCCTCTCCTCTGCAACCCGCACTCGTACTTTCCCCAAGCGCCCCAGTTGACCCAGAAACTTCTCGTACCACTATTTTTTCTCATCAAATTTCACAATAAAATCTATATTGATGACCATTCATATCCAAAGGAGATGCGATGCTCAGTGGCGCTTCCCGTAAGGTTCTTTGGTTAAAACATAAGCTGGACCACTGACACCACACTACTTTTAGACTTCAGAAATTTGTCTCCCATGGATGAATACCTAAAACCGTTCCTTAAACCTAAAATCATGCTCAGCTGATTTGATAAATACAGGACTGGATAAAAAGCTTATCCATACGATGTGCCTGAATGTGCAGGAAATGCTCTGGTGTGTAAACAAGCCTCACTGATGAGCCACACCGAATATGTCAACATCAGGAACACTCAAAATATACCGTCTCAGTTGCTAAGGTATATCTATACTAACAGCTGCGGACTACATATCCCAAGTTCATAACTACACTTAGCATGAGCTCACGACTACCTATTCTAAAAGCTGAGGACATACCGAGTCCTGAACGCCATAAACTAGATTAGGACTACATATATTACGAGCTAACTGAGAACCCAGAACTATAAGTTTACTAAAAGCTTCAGACTAAATGTATAGAGAACTCTAGACTCTTTTTATAAAAAAGGTTCTAGACTCTATGTATACTAAGAACTCTGACCTATATCTTACTGAGTTTAGAGTGTACTTACGATGAACATGTAAAATTACGGAAGTAATAGGTATCTGACCATAGTTCTCACATCTAAATGCAGTACCATAACTTTTGGCACATTTTAAGACTATTTCTGCTCTTATCAGTGTGCGCATTCCCCAGAATTATGAAACACCCTGCCAACTTTCCTATTCACTCGAAATTTTTTACTTTCAGACTACAGCTGCCAGAATTTCTATGTAGGTAATTTATGAAATTCCTTCTTTCTCTGTAGCATTCAAAACAGACTATCATTTTCAGTACAATACGGCAGAAAAAGTAAGCTGTTCTCGCAAATGAAACAGTCAAGTTCAAGTGTGAACGCTGAGTGGGTGTGAGCTATGTTACCATCACAGCTGGCCACGCGAACTCACTCTTCGCCACATTCCTTCCCTGCCCCTCGAAGGCACAGATCAAGGGTAATGCTACCCAGAACAATAGTTGGCACACACACACACACTCCTTTGATGGACTGAAGAATATCTGAGTGGAAGGGAACAAGAACGCATATCAGAGAAGCCTTCTCGAAAAAGTTTGAGGTCATCAGTGGCGTGTCGCAGGGTATGGTTTTGGGACCACTGCTCTTCTTGATCTATGTCACTGACTTGCCAAAAAGACTGGACTTGTACCAGAATGCGTTTGCGGATGATGCCAAGGTCATGACGAACGTAAAAAGCGAGAGGAATTGCATCAACCTACAAGGGGCCTTCATACTACCGAAGTTGGTCTGATGCATGGTTGATGAAGTTCAACCCCATTGAAAGTAATGGGAATAGGACACAGTAAGAGGAGGCCTCGGTATGCATATCATCTCGCAGGAAACAAGCTGCAGGTACCTGTGTGTAGTATTGTTTCGGGAGTCTACCCTGTTGCCAACCTGTCGCGAATCACACCTTGACAAAATAGTGAAAGCGAAAAAACTGTCCACCAGCAAATATTGGAATTTGCGTTTAACTACATGGATATGGAAATATTCAGTGAGCTGTTCACATCCTACATTAGGCTAAAAATACAATATGCTTCATAAGTTTGGTCACTTCCAGAGGCACAGAGAAATAATAGAAAAGATTCAGAAAAGGGCAACAAAGATGGTAACAAATTTAAGAGAGCTGTATTATAGCCATGAAAAAGAGAGGAGTAAGGAAAGACCTGATTACAACCTCAAAGTTATCAAACCAGTATCATGAAGTAGACACTGAACAATTCTTCGAAAGATGCAACGATAAAACAACCAGAAGACACAGCATAGAATTAAGCAAGAAACCTGAGAAACTTCAAGAGATGGCGCCCCACGAGTACAAAAGTCCCTTCCTGTAGAGTGCAAATAGGTAATTACACACACACATACATACACACACCTACCCCGTCGCCAAATCCCCATTTTAGGAGGACTGTTAAAAGGGACAAACTATCTGCAGGCAAATATCGGAATCGAATTCACGCACCTGGATAAGGTAATCCTCAGCAAACTGTTCACAGCGTATATTAGGCGAAAATTTGAATATGTTTCTTAAGTTTGGTCATCCCTCTGAAAAAACATACAAAAAACTAATACCAGAGGAATGCAACAAAGATGGAACCACAATTAAGATGGCTGACATAGTGAGACATAAAGGGCCATAAATATATCCGCCATGGAAGAAAGAAGAGTACGGGGCGACTTGATCACAACATTTTCAGTTTCTACACCAGTCCGATTATGTCAACAGAAACAGTTCTTCGAAACATGCAAGACACAACAAACAGAGGCCATAACGTGAAGATGAGCAAAGAAATCAGTTAGAGATGCTGAAAGGTACTTTTATTGTGTAAGTGTAGAGGACGACCGATATAGACTAGGCGATGAAACTATGAATGCTGACACCATACAAAGTTACAAAAGTTGTATGGTAAAGAAAATTTAAGAGATGGGGGTTCCACGAGTTTCGAATACCCTCACCGGACTTTACATATTGCTGACTACAAATACGTAACGAAACACACACACACACACACACATATATATACATACATATATATATGTATATATATTTATTTTCATACTTGTCTGCCGTTTCCCGCATTAGCGAGGTAGTGCCAAGAACATACGAAGAAGGATCACATTCCCTCACATCCATTCTCTAGTTGTCATGTGCAAAGCACCGAAACTACAGCTCCCTATTCACAACCAGCCCCCACAGACCTATCCATAGTGTACCCCAGACACTTCACGTGCCTTGGCACTCAAAATCTTTCTCACACCATCGTTTCATACCCAATCTGGCCTAGCCTTCCTCCTTGTTCCCTACATTTCTAACTCCTTTATCCTCTTTTGTTAACCTCTCCTCATTCATTGTTTCCATATTCCTAAACCATTTCAGTAAACCCTCTTCAGGTCTTTCAACCACACTCTTTTTATTATCACCTTTTCATTACAAACACGGTCAAACCACCTCACATCACATGTTGTCCTCAAACATTTCATTTCCAAAACGTTCATTTTTTTTTACTTATCTCTCAAATGTGTTAACACCTCGGCCACACAGAGGTTAAAAGACAGCCACCAGTCACCTGCTGTTTTGTGTTATGCATCACCTCAGCTCGGTGGAGATAACATGGATCTTAATCTACCGCGGCACCGATGGCGTGATACATTTGTGTGACATGTGTAATGTACTGTATAGATATATTAGTCACACGATCTCTCTCGGTTCCATACCAGTGAGTTCGGCCTTTACACGCTAAAAAATTGGAAAGAATAAGTCCATCTGGATCCTCCTTTAATGATTGATAAAACCAAGTTAGAACGACCTAACTAAGGTCAGACATTTCTAGGATCCAGCCAGCTCAGCGGTCGGAACTATTTGCTTTGCCTGGCGAAGCAACTGTTGCCGCTGCCACGTTTTGGTAGGCTTCCCAGCTGTAGCTGCCTCCCACTGGTCGCTGGGTTCTCCCGTGATGGGTATGCCACCAAGTAAAGGTTGGATCTCCCTGCGATGGCTAGGGCTCCCAGTGAAGACTTGAGTCCTCTAAAGGTAGCTATGTTCTAAACAGTAGCTAAGCCTCTCGATACTAGCTAGCTAGGACTCCCGGTGGTGGCCGATACTGGCTGGGTCTGCCACTGCACCCCATCACTTCATCGCCAAGGGAAAAAACACAGATGTAGTGCCAACATAGCTCATCGTTGTCAACATCACCGTTAAGCTGGAACTGAGCCATGAATTGGGTCCTTAGACAAATACACCAAATATGGATGACGGCTAAACCTGTTACTTTCATAAGGTTTCATCCTTTCCATCATCTGTCAGAAACCATACTTTATGCATATAAATCCGTAATCATATATTCTTTGCATACTTTGCATTTTCTTATCCATCAATTCCATTTCTTTCACGTTTACACACCAACCAAAATCATTCTGTACTTATTGAACAAACTCCCAATACCAACACCTACTCACACAGATCAAACCCCTTTTTACTCTCCTACAGTTCCACTGTGTCAGCGCTTCACGATTTCATTCATTCCAGACCTCGACACACACTACATTTGATATGAAAGTTTCTCCAAACCTTATCTTTTTTATTTGCAATTTCATTCTTCCTTCTTATACTAAATGGGATATTTCATGATTCTTCATAATTTCAGTGTCTGATTTCGTTTTCATAAAATCATCATTTCTTCTCCTTTTTACTTGAGTTTTACAGTGACGGTATTAAAATTAATCAGCTTTCAACAAATATAATATTCTCAAATTTACCACCGGTCACATTCGATAGTGTATCTAGCATTTATAATTCTTTCATTAATTCCTTTCTTTTATATTCCTTGTATCATTTATCTGTATCAAAACTTGGTCATCCATTATCCATCTCATATCTACAATTCCTTACTAACTACTTTATCTTTCAGTTAGCAACACTTGCTTTTGCTAACATCTTTACCGCAGCATTCCAGTTTTTACTTTCGACCCTCCCACGCTTGCAAATTCCCTTCCAAGCCTTCACAGTCAGCTGATTCCTTGACAAATATGAATTCCCTCAAAATCTAATCAATCTAATGCTCGACAACCGTCGTGTTTCGCCTTCTGTTTGACTCAGGTCGTCGTATATCACTTTGAATAAAAGCTTTATCACATTTGTTTGTCTCCTGTATAACTTGCTCACAGTCTTCAGCTACTGTGTATCCCTGTGCTCCATGTCCGCCTCATAGACATATAATTCCTCGTTTCTTAAGTGAAATCTCTCTCTCTCTCTCTCTCTCTCTCTCTCTCTCTCTCTCTCTCCCGTCGCCATGTTTGAATCTTACATTTGCATCTCGTTTCAGCTTGTGTCAAATCCCGTCATTTTTTTCAGACTCGGATATTTTGTCAAAATATCGCTGTATCTCTCTCTCTCTCTCTCTCTCTCTCTCTCTTTCTCTCGTAATATTCCAGTTTCTTTATCGCTCATTACTTTTCGTTTATACATTTCTCGTCGCATAAAACCAAGTCTCTTATAATGCACACTCCTAATAACCTGTTTCCATTTTGCACAAAATCTACGAGTTTTTAGCAGGATCACCTGCCCCTTAAACAACATGTAAGGAGCAGGTCATCCGGTGAAAAACTGTGGATAATGGTGGATACAAAACCCGTTTTCAGACGATGTTCTGATGACCACTAACCCACCACATACTCCTCAGACTTCCAGGATGCGTCTGGAGCGGTGTCGTGCGTTGGCCTCATATGTTCCAGCGCGTGAACTGTAATTCTGATCCATGACAAGGAGCTGATGTAGAGGATGGCGTCTGATACACTTCTCGCAGACAAACCTGAGGAAAGAAAGAGGGATTATTCTCCTTTAAAAGTAATCCTGTATTTGTTACCTGTGGAGATCGATAGTCCTCTCTGGTGTTTAATATCGTAAAATAACGTTACACCTAGTTGCTCATTCGGAGTTCCTTTCAAAGATTTCTCAGTAAAGTTTCAGAAAACAAGAACAATGTTTATATTTCATGCTGTCCAGATTGGTTAAGTGCAGAAAACTACCCAGAAGTGATTTTCTCTACTAGTCCAGAGATTGAAGATAGAAAACCAGAATGTGGGTGTCAGTTATACGCAAAGCCGGTTTTTCATATCCAAATGAACGATGCCTTTGATTTATTACCATTATTATCATATCTATTCTTGTTATTACTACTACATCATTACTGCATGAAACGTCTCCAAGAGTAGAGAATGATGCATCAAAATTCACACTCGATCCATTCTCTAAATCACGCTTTGTCCATTACAAGAAAAAAAAATCAATAATAAAATTCAAATACATCCCAATTTGTTGAAAATTTTATTCCAGCAATGATCAGCATGAGGAAGTACAGCAGACCAGTGATGGAGTAGCGGGGAAACAAAGGGGAGGAAGACGACGACTAACGAACAGGAAGCAGAGAACGAGTGAGGAGTGAGGATGAACTGGTTAGACCTGATCCTGGCTTGGTAGGGTAAGGGAGGGAGGACTGAGACCGCCACCACATGTTCCCAGTATGATGGACGGTATGGGCAACGGGACAACTATGCTCCATATGAGGAAAGATGTCATGAAGCACAACACCTACCTTGCTGCCAGCAGGCTTATAAAACGCACGTAATGGATCTCATGGCTGACGTTGTTGGTATGAATATCATTCCAAGGTTCTAAAGAGCCGCGGGTGATGCGACCGCTGTTGCCGAGGAGGAGCTCCACCCGGTGTGACTGCGAGCGCGCTATGTTGATACTGACGCGGCTCGAAATGTTAACAGCTGATCTAACACTACTGCTACCTACGCTTATCTTTTTCATTTGTGCTACAACTTGTCACAAGGCCGTATGAGGCATGAGGAAGACTTTGTGCCGTGCACTAAAAATATATGCATTCTTATCTATCGTTCGTACTCTGAACGTCAGGACCGTTGGCTGGCGAGGAACTCATACCAGATGCGGACATATCAAATCTGACAACAAAAACTTCATATTCAAATGCAATAAATACTTCTCGTGTCTCGCAATATCGTGCATATCTATTATTTGCAATATATTCATGATCAAATGTATTTTTGATTTTCAAAAATGAAGATATGTTTAACTTTATTTTTCATTTATTGAACTATGCAATCATGTGGGTAATCGCATTTTTACTCAACTGTTAATAAGATCCTGTATATGAAGCCCGATCCGATGATTAGATCTGAAGAACATATGGATCCTGGCATGTGAACCTTACGTACGTTAAAAGCCAAAAATTCAATAAAACAAAGCACAAAGCTTCTTATTCTAAACAGATGCATCAGTTAACCAAATTTTTTTTAATGAATATTATCTCTTGAAGGTTTTAAGCAAGATTTTCGGCAATCTAATTTCCTTCATAGGTGGCATGTGTAATTTCCCACAGTTGTTCACTAATTTCTTAGCTAACTTCACCAAAAATTGATATATTATACAGCCTAGACCGACTGAAATTCTTAGTGTACCGAAAATCCACACTTTTAAATTTGTAAGACTTATCAATCTAATAATGCCTGAAGCGAAGTGGTATCCTCTGTAACTTGCATTTCGCCCTTGTTCGGTTACATCCAGCTCTGAGGAAGTAATTAATTTCAATATCTTTTCCACAGTGAAAATAAAACGTGTTTTATTCGCTTTCTGATATACTGTATTACATCGTTGATTATGAAGTTATTTTCTACTAATAATAAGACCAATCAGATGGATCATCGAGATAATCAGTCAGATTAATAACTGCATAATTATAACGACATTCCTACGCAATAATTTTCCTTATCAACAGGAAAAATTTTCATCATTCAACAGGACTTATTATTGATATGCCTACACTAATTACAGCTTTTGAAAAAGTTATGGATGAACAAAGTAAACAAAAAATTCGAATACTTTGCCTAAATCTGAATACCTCTGATGTACGTTTAAATTATAAAACTAAATACACAAAGTATATACTATAGTATATATGTTGCTAAAAATACAACTTTATTTCCTATGGCTAACA
>JAYMFT010037185.1:0-15751 GCA_038088735.1 Panulirus argus | reverse complement strand
TTCCTCACCCACTCCCCTCACTTCACTTGCTCTCACCTTTTGCCATTCTACACTCAGTCTCTCCTGATATTTCTTCATGATAAAGTGAGGGTTCTATATATGGTGTAACCAGCCTTACAGATATATGTCTATTTTCAATGATAATATACTGAGAAATGGTTTTCCCATTTGTGTTTCTTTGATTCATTGCAGCTCACTTATTTATTTTTCTAGATATGTAAATCATTTAAAAGTAGGAAGAGGCATTAGCTTTGTAGTTTATTTCAAAAGATTCTTTACAAGTTTGAATTTTGAGAAGAAAGAGAATGAGAGAATTTAGAAGAAATTTTTGGTCTCCACAAAGTAACTCTTATCGTGAAGAGATTGAGAGTTTTTCCTAAATTGCTGGGAAGTTGAAAGAAACATTTCTACAAAACTAAGATTTAGTATTAGATCTTAATGTTGAGTTATCAGTCTTGATACTTTACTTGTATGGATGTTTGTCTTTTTCAGGATGATAATACCAAACACAAGGAGAAACTGAAGCAAAAACAAGCAGAGTTTGAGGAGGAAATGAAGAAAAAGACAAAGCAGTTAAAACCACGTATCATGGGATGTTTATGGATGGCAGATGCAAATAACAATCCAGGTAGGGCAATGATTGTTTTATAGCATACTCTTTTAAATTATTTTGAGGATTTACTGAATATTAGGGATTATGGTCTATCTATTTATCTTTATATCTGAAGCTCGTTCCCTCTAGGAACTACCTCAAGGGGATAGCCACAGCCAGAAGAGTCTCCATAACTGGTGAGCTCCAGTGCTGCTTCTTAGCCTATAGTGCCTCACCTTTAACAGGCCACTGGCAGATGGCAACTCTAGTGTAGCATTTCCAAAGGTCCCACCTAATGTTCCCACTGACTACTTCCAAATGTGTCTGCCTAATATTCCAACCTACTACTTCTAATTAATGCTCCCACCAAATGTTCCTACCTTGTACTTCTACCAAATGCTCCAGCCAAATGTTCCTACCTACTGCTTTTATATAATGCTCCTACCATTTTGCCAAAAGGCATGGTGATTACATAGTGCTTATTGCAGGAAAATCTTGAGTTACAAAGACTCGCTTGTGTGAGTCAAGTGGTGTCAACTGTTATGTGTGACAAGGAGCAATTTTATGTTTGTGGACAGAATGCCAGCAGTCCATATGTGGGTGAGGCAGAAAGAATAGACAGCTACCTGGGTCAAAGGAGTGCAACTTGATAACCACTGAAGTGTTGGCTTTCTATGCAGCCGTCACTAACCCTTCTGATACGGTAGTACTGGTAATATACCTCCCTGGTCAATGGTTCCCTACCAACTGCTACCTACCGGGATTAAGGGAAAGCTGCAAGATCATTCTTGGACATAGCTGTGGGGTTGATATGGATTTTGAGTGTTGAAAGATAAGAGAAGATATAAGGATTATAGTCAAGAAAGTAGAATATGATAAGGCTTGGATGTGGATCTTTCAGTGGGAGATATTGAAGGAATGGATTTAATATGGCTTATTGCTGCTTTAATTTAGCTCTGTATATGGAGTATAGAAGTAAGATAACGTATGAAAGGATTGGATGATTAAGTATCATTGGGCAGTTTTATAGATGAAGATATTGAATGACATGTAAAGTGACTGTAAGTCTTTGCATTGGTAAGATATTCAGTAGGGCAGTGTATATGAAATGTAATTGTGAATGGTGGGCTAGATTATTGAAGAAGTGATCAATTGGAAATAGTAATATGACCTTAGTACACTAAGTTTATGTCTTATAGCTTGATATTCATTTATTGAGTAGTTTGGTAACGGTGACTCTTTTTGACCAAAGTTTATGTCTTATAACTTGATATTCATTTATGGAGTAGTTTGGTAACGGTGACTCTTTTTGACCTGTCACGATTACTTAAAGGTGTGTTTTTAGGTGCATAAAGGTTATTGGTTGAAGTTAAGCATTCCTATTTTAACATTTGATTTCAGAGTGGAAGAAAATGAGTACAGTTGTGAAGTATAATGGCCAGGCCCTTAAAGTCACTGGGCTTGTTAAGGACCTTTTTATATCTGAATATTTGAAACTGAAAGTAACTTGCGACAACTTTTAGATTTTAGTACAATTTATGCTGGGATCCTTGCAGAATGATGGAGTTATGTTGCCAGCAACCTATCATTGTAGTTGAATATCACTGTATGAGTAACTGAAACCTACATTATAAGGGAGTTTTGGTCCACACCAGTAATTTCCCTCACCTGATTGTCATGTATGGACTATACCCAAAAAATCTTAGCTTATTATAAATAAATCACACTCAATCATGATGTAAATTAGACACTCTGACTTAGCAACTGTTGCCATTTTTGTGGTAAATCAGATAATATTTAATGAATCTTACCAAGAATGCTGCTGATGAGGGACTAATGTGGGTGAAATCAAGCCTTTCAGAATAAGTTTATCCATTTTTTTATATACCCTTTATGTTTGTTGATGGCCTTAGCTATTACAGATTTAAATTTTTCCAGGTTAAGCAGATTGTACTCTCATGGCACATTCAGAATGTGAAAACTTTGTATTCCTCATAAGGTGACCATCAGTGGCTGGAATTCTATAAGAATCTAATGTTATTGTGCTTTGATATCATTAAAAATGGCATTATGAATGAAAAACTGTAGAATTTACTTAAATTTTTTATTGTTATTGAAAGAATATTGAAATATAATACACGTTTTCTTCAAATCCATCACTAGACTGCAAAAGCTTGATGATGTTCTTCAAATTTCAACCCTAATTTTTGTGTGTGACCATTTTGAAATGTTGCTGTGACAGCTGTTATTTTGTAAGAACCTCCTGTACTGTATGTAGCCCGTAGACAGTGCTGTATCATAAATAGAGCCATAGTTGAGGAAATGCCATGGTTTAGGCCTCTGCTAGAATTGAATTATGAATGTATGATTATGTATTTGATGAAGTTATGATTATTAGAGTAGTTATTATGGATTTATGTGCATATGAACTTAGTGTTGTAAGCTTTCTCTAACTGCGTATTTATACCCTTTCAGCTTACTGTCAACTGTTGAAAATCTTGAATCCTCACAAGGTGGTTAATCTCTGCTCTCAGTTACCAATTGGTACTAGACATGGCGGATTACCGCCTGTGGAGAGTAAAGATCGGAAACTAGAGGAGGAGGGAGTTGTAGAGGACAAGAATTCTGTCAAGCAAAAGTTTGTCAAGACATTTCCTGAGGAAGGTGAGAAAGTGAATGGTCACAGTGCTTTCCATTCTTTTACTTCGCACATCAAAATCGTATCCTCCACCTATAACAAGACATTAAACAAGAAGTTTTATCAGTAACTAGAAGTGACTCCCAGACTATTGTAGGCAAGAATGAGAGTAGATTATGAGAGATAGGTGATTTTCAGCTCTTGTATGCCTGTTAGTGAGATGAGAGAACTTGAGGAACAGCTGAGTGAAAGTTCCAGTAGTTTTGGTACAGGGAATCGAATATTAATGTTATGGAAATTTGAATAGAAGAGTGTTGTGTGGCAGTTAAGAGTATAACTGGGGGGTTGCAGTACCCAGTGTAATCGAAAATGGTGAACAGTTTGTCGAATTGTGTGCTGTAAAAGGATTCTTGATTGGGAATACCTGGTTTAAAGAAATACATACATAAATGTATGAGACAGAGTGGGGTTGGGGGTCAACAGGCATGATTGGATTATATGCTACTTGAGTAGTGTGCAAAGGAAGGACTCTTAGATATGAATTTGCTCAGATGGGCATCTGCCGGGATATCTGATCACTTTTTGTGGGAGGTCAGAGTGAAAGCTAGTGCTGGTTTTAGGAAAAGAGAAGATGACATTGTACTGTGTCTTAGGTGGTGAAGCTTCTGGCTTCAACAAATGCATAACAGAGGTTATTGTTGCATGAATGGAGGCATTTATCCCATATTCCTGAAAGACAATCTCTTCTTCCAGTCCATGGTTCGACTGTTCCTGTTCTGTGGCCATTCAGGCAAGGGATCAGGCACATCAAGTTTGGAAGAACTATCCCTCCTTAGACTCCCATACTGCATTTGTCGCTGTCCATAATTATTGCATAATTATTGTATTTAGCTTATATAAGTGGCTGAGCCAGTCCAACACATATATTTTTCACTGAGCCATTACATTACTTTTCTTTCTTTGTGACAAGGTGCATCGTTTTGCACAAAAACTCCATTAAGATCATAAAGAAAAAAACAACAGATTTTCAAATCTGATTTGTAATATTCTCCATTCATGCGACAAATTTTAGGTATAAAATACAAACCCTCTTGACCCTTTTACCTCTGAAATATCCCTGTGCCATCACAGGATCAGAATGTTCTACCACTTTCTCTGTGTAATGAGGCAAGTAGGAGCTCACAATACTTGGCCATTTCATCATTCCATGCCTTGATGTGATGCACTTAAATGAACTTTCTTTACTGCATGAGAATGTTCAGTATTTGTTCATTGCAAAAGCTGAGCAAATCATGTGCATCTGCTCTATGAAAAGAGGTTTCTTGGCATTATGACCCGACAGTAGCTTTAGATCCTTCTTCAAGTGGTGTTGTATCATTTTCTCTGACACCCCTCTGAGGATTTTGGGGTGACCTTTTTCAGTTGTTATCATGAGAGTTTTTGACTATTCACTGGGTGGTCCATAATTATTCTAGTATTTACAAGTTTTAAGTTGCAAAGTTTGGATCATGAAAGTTGACACTAGTTTCTTATATTTTTAGCATTTTTATTAAATAGTATTATTTTACACAGTCTTCCTTATATCTTGCTTCTTTTTTCCAATGAGGATGATTGTTGTTTAATTCTGATACATCTCTTGCCAGCATTCTGGAGATTAGTCAGTGATTTCAGTCATACTTTGACATTTGATGGGGTTGCTGCACAAGAGCTGTAGATGGGGTGTTGCTGGACTCTGCCTGCAAGAGGTTACACCACAAGTGAAAAAAGTCACCTTTGGCAAGACTGCATCATTGGGGTACAATCTTGTCAAAGAACTTCTCACTTCAAAAGTGTCTACATTTCCCAGTTACTGGAAGTGCAACCTGGGGCTGCAGGAGCCTTTAGAAAGGTCCTGGGTAACAGCAGGGTGATGCCACAAAACAGCATTATGGTCTTGAGATTATAATTGTTGTGAGGAATGACCACCCTTTTTCATCACGAAGGCTTACAAAATCTAGCCTCTTATCATTTCTGAAGAGAGTGATTGTTTTTTTGTGTTTGCTGAAGGTAGTCATCTGATATAATTACTGTCAGATCTATTACATTTATCCCATAGAATTGTTTTTTTATGTTCTCTGTTTTTGTTTCATAACATAACCCTTAACAGTCTATTAATGACTCATGTGATTTTTTTTTTATTCTGCTTAGTTTAAGAAATTCTCTTGTAAGTGAAGAAGTTGCCTTCTGTTTGCATCTTGAGAGATAAATGTAGAGAGAATGAGTACCTTAGATATGATGTTAGTGTAGTTAAAAAAAAAAAAAAAGGAGTTGTATTAGAGGAATCAGAAAGAGAGAAATGGGTATTTGCTCAAAAATTACTGTACTAAGCTTATCATATTTCCATCCCATTTCCAGTGACAAAGAGAAACACTGATTTTTCTCACCTATAAGTGCTTCTTACTTTTTCACTTTCCTATTATATTGACCTGTTACATAAGGTGAATACTTCCTTTTTACCATTTCTGTTCAAAAGATGCCTCTTTTGCATGCAGCTCAAAGTCATTCCATGGATTTTGATCTGAGATAATCTAAATTAATCCCCAAATGTCCTATCTATATATACCTCTCATACCTGTTCCCTTTGGGAACTACCTCAAGGGGATGGCCATGGCAAAAGAGTCTCCATAACTTTTTAACTCTAGTGCCACTTCTCAGTCTTTAGTGCCTCACCCTTAAGACGCCACTGGCAGAGGACAACTCTGGTGCATTGTTTTCAGAGGCTCCTACCAACTACTGCTACCTAATGTTCCAACCCACTACTTTTACCCAGTGCTCCCAGCTAATGCTCCTTCCTATTACTTTTATGACTTAAATTGAAATATACTAAATTTTCATTTACAGCTGTTCCAGCTCTAATTCAGTTGCTTCATGGAAACCGTCATGGGAAAGCCTTCTTGTCAAGAGAGTTTTCTGATTATTGGAGAAAAAGAGGAGATATGGAAGGTAATAAGAAAAAAATAAGTTGATATTCCATTTTTTAAGTAAGTTTGCTTTTAACAGTAAGTTCTGATATTGCTGTAGGTAGCAAGACGAATTTCATTTTAAATCTGTTTAAGATTTGTTTCATGTTATGTTTTATATATTATCCAGTATACCATTATCTGTCATGCGGCACGGTGTTGACCATACATTTTGTCCTCCAAAACCCATATATTTATGAACAGTGAACAGATCATTGAGATATGTAGGGATAGGGCAACCAGAGGACATAACATAAAATTAAACAAGAATCTTCTTAAAAAGATGAAAAGAAGTACTTTTATAGTATGAATGGTGGATGAATGGAATAGAATGACTAAGGACATGGTTTATGTAGACAGCATACATAAATATAAAAAATATGATTGTAGAGATTGTTCAAGAGTTGGAGCCCCATGAGTGTAAAATTCTCTCCCCATACAGTCTAAACAAATAGATACAGCAATTATTTAAGGATTGATTTTGTCCATTATCTTTGTCTTTCATCTGCCTGTTCATCCATCCTTGTGTAATTACATACATATTTGTAATTACCTATTTGTACTGTATAGGGAGGGAGGTTTTCATTAGGAGGGCCCCATCTTTAGCAATCTCTGCAATCATGCAACTTAAACTTATGTATGCTGTCTGCAGTTACCTTGTTCTCAGTCACCTTATTCTATTGATCCACCACTTTTTATACTACAAAAGTATTTAAAAAGTTTCTCCCTTAATTTTATGTTGTGTCCTCTTGTTGCTTGATTCCTACATTTCTTGCAGAAATGTTCACTGTCCATATCATTCATCTGGTTTGAAAACCTAAATGTTGTGATCAGGTCACACCTCACTCTTTTCTCATCTAAGATTAGCATATTTAAAGCCCCTAACCTTTCCCCATAACTCAGCTCTCTTAATTCTGCCCATATGTCTGCCTGTCCCATCATCGGGAGTACCACTTTAACATTCAAATTAACCTTGATCATACTTTGAAAAATCTAGATTGGATAGTCTTGAAGCTCTTTACTACTGTTGTTTCCCAGCATGTAAAGAAATGAAAGGCTTAGAGTTTGCATGAGTATTCCAGACTTGCTAGCTACATGTATCAGAGATGTTTTGATGATTTCTCTAGAAATTCACAACCTTCATGTTGGCTGCTGTTTCAAATCTTAGTATTTCATCTACTTCTTTTGTACTGTTTAATTTTTATTAATTTTTCTCATTTGCCTCATTACAATTCAAAACTACTGTTTTGTATTTTCACTTATGTTGTTCCTTCATCAGGAAATTGCTTCCTTGCAAAGCGGAAGGTTGAATTGAAAATTCAAGAACTGGGACATTGGAGGAAATGCCCCGATGAAGGTCCATTCCATAAGGTTATGATGTGGTAAGTAAAATTATGTTACTGCTTCCATTTGGTCTTTTGTGTTTCATTTTTATATGAACACAAGCAGAATGTTCATCATTAAGATATTCAGGGGATGGTATCTTGTGTTAAGGGTGCTGACACCTCTTTCCAGGGGATGGCCATTCATTAGTAAATGTTATTGTTGATATTGTTTGAATATCGCAAAGCTTTAAGCATCAGATAGTGAATAAAAAGAAAATTGAAATTTAAATGTTCTCATATTTAAAACTATACAGTATTTGCAGTGACTACTAAAATTTTAAATGCCATCTTTAATGAATAGTAGTATTTGGTAGGCAGCCAACGAGCAGGGAGGTATAATACAAGTCCTACCCACCTGGGTATCATGAGGATTAGTGATGGCTGCATAAGTGAGCCAGCACTTCAGTGGCCACGTTGCACTCCTCTGACGCAAGTAGCTGCCTTTTCTTCCTGCTTCACCCACATTTGGTTTACTGGCATTCTGTTCAGAGACATACAATCTCTCCTTGCAGTACATAACACTTGACGACGCTTAACTCACACAGTTCATCTTTTGTAACTCTAGATTTTTCTGCGGTGAACACTATGTACTAGCCCTGCCTTTTGGCAAAATGGTAGTGGAAGTAGATAGAATTAGCAGGTAGGAACATTTAGGCAGGAGCATTAGGTAGAAACAATAGGTAGAAGTAGTTGGTAGAAGCATTAGGTAGAAGTAGTCAGTAAGAACATTAGGTAGGAGCCTCTGCAAACATTGTACCAGAGTTATCCTCTGCCAGTGGCGTTATGCATGATGCATGCACTAAAGGCTAAGAAGTGGCACTGGAGTTCACAAGTTATGGAGAGACTATTGCCAGGGCCACCCCCTTGAGAGAGTCTCCAGTTGGAACAGGCATCAGAGATACAAATATTTAGATGATGAATACTTAGCTTGTAGTTATTCTATTACGATTTTTGTTTTTAGTGTGTGTTTTAGTTAATTTTGTTTTTTAGGATTCTTACTGGATACTTTTCTGCAGATAGTGAGAGCAGGAATACAAAGTTTTCTGGTTTTGGATGTGCTGCCTTGCTATCCTCTACTAAAAGAACATTACTCCACCATTTATTTTATATTAAGGGAAATCATAGTCTTTCCTCCTCTTTCTCAGGTATGTTTCAAAGGAAGTCCGTGAAGAGTATGGTCTTGCGGAATTATCCCAGCCTAACACTTGGAATTACATCAACAAACCAAAGGAGAGGAGAGAAGTGAACTTTGAAGATAATGATGATGCTGAAGATGGTTCCAAGGCATCAAAAACTGGAAAGTTGATTCCTATTACAGCTTTCGCAAAAAAAATGACCCAGACTCCTGTGTCCAGTGCTACTTCTACATCCTGTATTAATGCTACTCCTCAACAAGATGAAACTCCAAAAGCAGAGACAGGTTCTGGTAGTGGTGCCTTGTCTGCTGCATCACCTCCAAGTGTGACAGATGTCTCTCCATCATCATCATCCATCACCAAAACTTCTAAAAAATCTGTGTCTACTCCTGGACAACAAAAGAAGAAAGTTGCACTCCTCTCTGTTCCACGAGGACAAGAGATCACTGGTGCCCAGCGGGCATCCTTTGCTTCTTTCTTTAAAAAGACCGGAGAAGCATCTTTGCCTAGATCATCTGTTGATTTTGAAAAAGAAAAGCATACTGAAAACAAGGACAAAGAAGAAGTAGAATGCATAACTTTAGAATAGATTTAGTTAAAGGTGGTATTCCAAGATCAATTTTACTTTGAATTTAATGAATTATTGTAAAACAACGATAAAGCATACATTTTTATTGGATGTATACGATGCTTGTACTTTGAATTGAGTTTTATCAGTTGTATCGATTATTTATTACAAAAAGACAGAATTCTACAGGTAAATCAACCTTATATTTCAGACTATTGAATCTTCATCATTCTGACAATAGTGTTGTGTGTATTTGTTACTAATTCCTTTTATTTATTCAATTCTATTTAACCTTTTTATATTGCTCTTGAAATTTAAGGGTTTTTATGATCTTCCTGGGGGGTGTTGTAATAGAAAATGTTTATACCTCAATATTTTGCTTGTAGCCATTAGATAATTTGTTTATTCGTGGTCTTTTATTAAGAAAGAATATAGCTTCCTCAGTGGAATGACGATTTAGGAAACATATCCTTGTGAAACTATTCTTTGCAATGCAAAAGATATCAGAACAAATACCAGTACTGAAATTGGGAAAATAATGCTTGTGTTCAAGCACGTTTCTTTTTAACTTGATTATATTTATATCAACTGTATAGTGATGTCACTGAATTACTTGGATAAACATCAGGATTACATATAAAAGTTAAGGCATGTTTAAACATTTCAGAGATATTAAAGGTAGAAGAGTGCTTTACATTTTCTGTATCCCATCTTGACTTTGATAATCTTATTTCTGGTGAAACATTATAAATGCATTTATTCACATGCATGCTGTGTAATGTACTAAGTGGTGCTGTGTAAGACAAGAAGACAGTGTGAATGATAAGCAGAATTTGATATTTGCTGGCTATTAGTTAATGTATGATGTCTTACAAGAAAAGTTACTTATACTGGGTGTGCTGAACTTATTTTTTATGTCAGTGTATGTGCAGTATTAAACTGCATGGTAAATGCCTTCTTTGAACAGCATTATTGATTTGGCAAAGTGAAATATATTTTAGATTGCTCAAAATATTAAGGAGTATGTGGGAGGGAAATTCTGTGTTCAGAATGTTGATTGGTTGTGATGCATAAGTCTTGAATGCATAGGAAAGGAAGGGGATTGGTGTGCTGAAATTTAAATGTGACATGATATAGATTATCAAAATTAACATTGTCATTGAGAGGTATCATAGTGAGTTTAGTCAAAGTTGACAAGGGTGTGCAGATGTGGTTTGAATTGAAGAGAGACTTACAGAGGATTTGTCAGGAGTAGAGGGATTAAAGGGGAAGGGGAGAGTGATTAGATCACAGGCTGAAGTAAAGGATGCTTTGGAGCATTGGGGCCTGAATGTTTAGGAAAACGAGACATTCAGTGGTTAGACATAAGATGTTTGGTGGTGGTTGTACAATTAACTGACTGAACTAGG
The DNA here is from genome assembly GCA_038088735.1 of Panulirus argus. NCBI lineage: Eukaryota > Metazoa > Arthropoda > Malacostraca > Decapoda > Palinuridae > Panulirus > Panulirus argus. The sequence goes on along the minus strand of JAYMFT010037185.1, from coordinate 5,024 downwards.
GCAAATGAAGTGGACAGGGAAAACTTTGTGGGGCTTTACTGTGGATGGTAACAATTGTTTCTGTGCATTATACATGACAAGCTGGATATGTGGAGATGAGGTCATTGTCCCTGACACTACCTATAAAGATGAAAAATGCAGTTTAGAAAAAGAATAAAATCTAAATATTTTCATAGCAGGGCTAGTCTTCAGTATTTTTTTCCCCTTCAGATGCTCTCCATCTATAACTTCAATCTTTTTGTTTCCCCAAATTTCTAGGAATGGCCTGTTTTAACACACTTTCAAGTTCCCTCCTTTCTTTTTTAACCCCAAGGAATAGGGTTGAAACAATACCACCACGGTATCTCCTGTGTGTTTTAGAAGGTAACTTTAAGGGCCTGAAATTCTCCCATCTTGTATTATCACAAAGTAGTAGTAGAGGAGGAAATCAAGCAATGATATTCCTTGAAGGCTTAGCTGGGATGTCTAAAATCTGCATGGTTATAACCAGGAAGCAAATAGGGGAGAGAAAGGTATAATGTTTAATGAGAGAAACTTGTATATTCAGCTTAACAAAAAGTTGAAGGGTGAGGGGTTAGATCTAGTGGGCCAGGAATGTTTTAGGAGGGTATAGTCAGGTTACTAATAGTAAGGGGATAAGAGCAAAGGAAGTGGATGGCTTGTATGATCTGGGGTTAAGGGGATAAGAGCAAAGGAAGTGGGTGACATGTATGATCTGAGGTTAAGGGGATAAGAGCAAAGGAAGTGGGTGACATGTATGATGCCTAATTAGTGGTAGGATACAAAAGTTTGACTGATGTGGTTTAGACTTGCAGTAGATTGAGAGGTGGGTGAATGTTGGTGTTGTTGCACAAGGAAGTGAGGAGGGAAGAAAGGAATGCATTTCGGGAGGAGTCTAATGAGTGCTTTGGAAGTAAACAATATAATCAGGGGCATGAAATTTTGATTTAAATGAAAATGGAGAGAAGCTTGTAGAGTTTTGAAATGAATTGTGAGCAGGAATAAATAGTTCAACTTTTTATTCATGATACCTCCTGCCCTCTATCTTTTCTTAGTTCATCCTTCCTCAGAATTTGTATTAGAATGTGGAGCCCATTATTTGTTCTTTTGAAAACATTCATACATAGGTATACAGAATGTGGGGTTGAGGATCTTTGGGTATTTATGGATCACGAGTTAATTGCAAGGTAAGCAAATGTGAAGGTACTGAATGTAGATATGCAAAAAGGGTAGCACATAGAATGCCTATCATTTCTTGGTTGAGGAATGTTGATGTTGGATTTAGGAAAGTGACTTGTGAAAGTGAGTGAGTTTGCAAATGTAGCCTGTTTAGAAACACCTCAAGAGAGAATGAAGAATGGCACAAGATGAGAGTAAATAAAACTGAAATGAATGGCACTTAGGTAAGCAGTACTTAAGGGGGTGGAATGCAGAAAGTAGAATTGAACCTATGATAAAGGGTAGGGAGTGGTGGAATGGGGAAGTTAAAGTGCTAGTAAAACAGATGAGGGAGTTGTATGATTGGACCAGTATTGAATAATGTTATGAAAATTGGACAACTTGGGATGACAATGAGGAGAGCAGAAGGAAAAGTGATGACAATGGTGATGGAATGAGCATTAAGGACTGCAAGTTGTTGGGGGAAGAGGAGGTAGAACAGAAAGTGAAATGAGCATTTTCGACTGCAAACTGTTTCCGGTGATAGGGAGACAGTTGCGCAGTGAGTCATGGAGAATGGATGGTAATAGAAAGGTAGTGGAAGTTTAGCACACGATGAAATATGAATGTCAGGATTGGATGGCATAGTAGATAATTATTTAAAGGGTAGCAGTGTTATTAATTGATTTGTCAGCTCAAAAAGACATACTTAAAACCAGCAAAATGTATATATAGTGCTCATGTAGAAAGGCAAGGCATAAAATGATTGCTTGAATTGCAGAGGTATAATTATAGTAACTCTTAAAGATAGTTGAGGCTGGTGGTCAGGTTCACATAGCATTTAAGGGGAGAAGCTATGTGGTTTCAGAAGTAGATGATCTGTGGACCAGGGGTTTGCTCTGAAGAATGTAAAACAATAACTTTGAGGGAGTTTGACTTTAATGTAGCAGTTATGAATCTGGAGAAAGAACAATAGGATTGATGAAGATGCCATATGGAAGGTGCTACAGATGCAGGGGGTGAAAGGAAAATTACGAAATGCCCCCTGGAGTTTTTGTCAGGTGTGAGGAAGTAGAACTGGCTGTTCACGGTGAGGTGGAACTTTCAAAAATATGACGTCACCATGGCTGTTTAATCTGCTTTAAGGTAAGTGTTAAGGTCTTTGAACAGGGAGTGGGTCTGTAGTATGCTAGCGGTTTTGGGGGATGGGAAGTAAACTGTTTGCTGGCACACAGTAAAGATATTCCAAAATTGATAGTTTGGGAGAGTGTAAAATAAGGAAATTGAATGTCAGTGTGAACAAAAGATAATGGAGTGCAGTAAGGAGGTAAAACTAGTTTGGTTTGTGTAGTGCTGTTTTCAAAGGTTTATCAGTTCCGCTTGGGACATGATTTTTTAGTTTTAAACTTTTTGTCTTGGATTCAAAACTGAATTTTGCACATATGATAATAAAAGAAACAATAGTAATTTGGGTTTCAGACAGTTATGTGAATACCTTTCTTTAAAAGAAGTCGAAGTAATATTTAAACTTTTTGATCAGTAAAGCGAGCCAGTTTTTAATTCTCAGGAAATGACTTTTTATAGTTATTTTTAATGGTAAGAAGAGCCAAATAATTATTAGGTTCTGTACTTTAAAATTTCCACAAAAACACTCAAGACATCGTCATTGATGCACTTCAAGTAGACTTTCAGTGAAACATAAACAGGTTTAGGACGAAGTAGATAAAAAAGAAAGATGCCACAGACCTAAGACTTTAGTTATATTGTTACTGAAACTGAAGATACTGATTAAATTAATTGTAGATTTACTGACAAATTTGTGTGGAGTGGCTGTTTAATGCTCAGCAACATTGGCACTGGTTCATTTTTTTTTTCATGCACATCAGCCCTTAACTTGTTGCAACTGAATTATCTGATCATAGCTGCCCAAAATCTTCCCACAATAGGTACAATACATCAGCCATTAGCTCCCACTCCCCCACCAACTTTTGTACCAAGTACACAGAGGGGGATTACCCATGTGTTGTATAGGCTCGTGTATCATGCAGTGAGAAAAAATGGTCCAAAGTACTTTCAAGTCTAAATGGGGCAAATTACTTGAAGGGATAGACCAATTATTATAATTTGACAAACATGCCCAATATGTGGATTGGAGAGCTAAAAATGAAAAAAAAAAATCTGCTTTTATGGCTTGCAGGTTCATGAAAATGGGAAAGTTCATTTCCTTTAATTATCTCTGGGCCCAGTAGCTTGGGGCCCTCAAAAACGCCTCCTCCATGAGGAAAGGCTAGAATATTTTGGCGCCAATGCCAAAATGTTATATAGAAACATTTATTGACTCGATTGGCCTGGGACAAACAATATGTAGGTTCAAGGTAAAAGAAGCTCATGCCAAGGAGGTGGTCTCTTCAGTTTCAATCACGAAACTTTGACCTCACATTTAACTGAAGTTGCGAATAATTTTTGATAGTCTTCTGTACACACATAACACTAAATATATTTCTTGCCAAATATATAGTTATTGTTTTTGTTTCATAGCATCATTTGATTCCTTAATGTACAGGGGGACAGCAAAATCTTCAGTCTGAGGCCCATTAGTCTCAATCCTTTAATGCTAAGTTCTGAGTCCTGAGACTAGCAGATTCAACAGGTATAGATAATTGACTGGCAGATTCAACAGGTATTGATAATTGTTCTCGACTGGAGGCCTAGTGTATACGGGATCTTCCTTAATGCTGCTGTCAGTCTGTTTCATTTCTGTAACTAAATAACAGAGCCAGAGCCCAGAGGTTGGGCTCTTCCTTCTGTGGTGCTTGAGGTAACACATCTTGTGCAGGTGGAACAAACTGGTTTCAAGAAGGTAAAGACGAACACACCGAAGTCATGCAGGAAATGAATCATTTGAAGCCGATTTAACTACTTTGTTTATGATGATTGCGGCTCGAAACTTGTACACCACTTATCTACAAAAAAGGTACATTTATTTCACTTTCTACTTGTGGATCACCTTGTCTATGAGCTGTGCATTTCTGTCCGTACCGATTTAGCATTAATGTGATACATTTATTCCTATATGAATCAATCAAACTGGGATCCTAGTTCTGTCACCAGATACCCCTGTTGACTCAATACTTATAGCTTTGACACTAACCGTGTTTATGTTTGCACAGTGTGGTAAGTAAACTTGTAAAATATCTAAGAAAAAAAGGACTTTGCATATTTACTATCCACAGGTAATGGTCTCACTAAATAAGGTGTATCCTTTTCTTTGACTGTTTCGAAGCAGTTGCTTCCACAGCGTGAGTCGGGCGTGTCTCTTGTTCAAGCCGACCCGGTCATCAGCTGCGGTTGAAAACTTTGTTATTAGTGTTGTTATGCCGGTAAAGATCCAATGAACTGCTGATGTTTACAATAAATCGAGTAAGTGAACACAGAAGCCATAGCTGTATACCTGAGACTGGGAGCGACTTCTGATGAACACAAAGTGAGTAGTCTGTTGTTTTAGTAGCCTAATGAAGATGGTTTGTTTACGATTTCATGTTAGTTTTGTGAATATTTATTTTTGATGTCAAAACAATTATGAGCTGATGGTATGACGTACCTGTTTTTTCACTGAAGACGGTATACACTCATTTGTTATAAAGTCGTCCTGATGTTAATATGATTTGCCTGAAATAGTAATCAGGATTTTGAAAGCTCGTTGTATGAAGCCATCCATGCTCTTGCTCTTATGAGGTCCCAGTTAAAGCTGGGACTTTTGTACTAGGGTATCAGGTAACATAATGTTAAGCAGCCCCCTCGACACTCACTCCACCGAGGGTCAAGGCTCGTCAGGATACCCTCTGCACAGAGCTCAAAGGGGCGGT
>JAYMFT010037175.1:0-15752 GCA_038088735.1 Panulirus argus | reverse complement strand
TATTCTTTCTCCCCTCTCCCCAGAGAGAATATATATATATATATATATATATATATATATATATATATATATATATTATCTTTCTTATCATGCTTGATCACCGTTTCCCGAGTCAGCGAGATAGCGTCAGGAAACAGACGAAGAAAGACCTATCCACTCATATACACTCATATATACATACATGCACATAAACGTGCATATACATACATATACATATACATATCAACATATATACAGATACATATATATATAAACATGCACATCCATATACATATATAAACATGTGCTATCAAAGACAAAAGTCGTGTCGTAAAATTTGGTGAAAACATATGATAATGGGCTAACGTTTCGATATAACACGGCCGTGTGGTAGGGCTTTCATTATGTTTCACGAACTATATTAAATCATCGGACAAGACAGCGACACAACTTTTGTCTGTGATAGCACATATTCATACTCGTCTTCATCCATTCTCGGCGCCGCCCCATCGCACAGGAAACAGTATCGCCTCCCCCTGCATTAGCGAGGTAGTGCCAGGAAATAGACGAAAAAATGGCCACATCCGCTCACACTCAGTCTCTAGCTGTTATGTGTAATGCACCGAAACCACAGCTCCTATCCACATCCAGGCTCCACACACCTTTCCATTGTTTACCCCAGACGTTTCACATGCCCTAGTTCAGTCCACTGACAGCGCGTCGACCCCAGTATACCATATAGTTCCAATTCACTCTATTCCGTGCACACCTTTCACCCTCCTGCACGTTCAGGGCCCGAGCGCTCAAAATCTTTTTCACTCCATCTTCCCACCTCCGGTTTGGTATTCCGCTTCTCCTTGTTCCCTCCACCTCTGACACATATATCCTCTTTGTCAACTTTTCCTCACTCAGTCTTCAGTGCACACCGACAGTTTCACTGGAGTTAGACAAACAATGAAGTTTGTATATAATCCGGTCTGTATTTTCGTGAAATATGCCCAGAAAAGAAATTCATGAGAACGCTAATGTAAAAGTTTCTTTAGGATTTTTCTGCATTCACGGAATGGAAATCAAGTTGTATCAGATGAAAGCTATAAGCGTTTTTCCTGAGAAATATTACTGAAGCAGCAGCTATAGAGGCTATAGTTATTGTAATTCAATAGCTTATATTTTTCACCTACAGAAATCTGCGGTAGATAAAAAGTGTTTGGTGTGGGTTCTCTAGTTTGATGTAAGCCTCCGTCTCACACTTGTGTACGTATGTTGACCAGCTGTTGGTTGTACACGTGTGTTTGGGTGCGCAGGTGTGAAAGGAGAGCGAGGCCATCACTCATCCAGGACGCAGTTGTACCATTAGGCAGGGGACTGCACTGCTGTGTTCTTTTTCATTGGCGAGCTACGGCTTAGGCAGGAACGAGGGTAGAGTTACCATCAAATTCACATATTTTTCATGATTGCAGGCTTCATGTATCGTATATTTTCATGTGTCGTTGTTGAGTATGCTTTTGAATCCATTAACTAAATTCTTATGCATCGCATAATATCATCCACACTTGTAGCTTTCGTATACCTCATCGTATTTCCAAACGAAGATGGGGCTCATTGGTTTGTATAAAAGATGGTCATCGACTCCGTGCACGAGTTGAAATTCGCTCCTTTGGTACAAACTTCCAGAATAGGTACGCAAGCTTGGTTAACAGAGGCAAATGCTGTCATTTCCACTGACAGTCAGTTTTGTTGGCAAGAATCACTTGCTTACTGTGATATTTGCCCGTCTGCTGCATCCACCGATCAAAGCAAAACTTTTTCTGCTGTCTAATGTTACTCTGGAAATCGTAGTCAGTAAGATATAGTTAGATGTGACCTGACATTAGAGAATGATTATCCACAGCTTCATCAGCCTTGCACATTTTTTTTCTTTTTCGTCTTCGTAGTTATTTATGTCTGTGTTTCTGCGTCTGTTTTTTTTATGACAGTACCCTCTCTGCATACACACATGTACACTGGTGCTCATCCTTCCCTCGAGGCTGGTCGATAGATAGGTACCTGGATTAGGCTTCGGTAAGTATGTGTGCATACATGCATAGGAGTAAAGACATGATACATGTATACAAGGTTAAGAGACGCGACAACATAAGTGTAATCTCAAACACACACACACACACGCACACACACAACACACACACACACACACACACACACACACACACACACACACATACATGCAGTGCCCGAGTTTGACTGTGAGATAAATTAGGAAGTTATGAGAGCAGGATGAGACAAGACCTGAAGAGGAGGTACAATCGTGGAAACTACTCAGACCCAAACAACTTCAGTTGTAAAACAGATCGGGAAATGGAGCTCGGTAGCCAAGAGGAAGGGCATTGTTGTGAGAGGTTCTGTGAAATTTTTAGTGAAGGAGTGGGACGTAGATAGGTACCTCTAGCCTCAAACACGGAGGAAGTGTTACGAAAGAGGAAATAATGGTTCGAGAAAAGATGTCAACGAGCAAAGGAGCTTCGAGATGTACAGTGACGAAGATGCAAGGAACACTCCAGCCAGCCTGCTTTTGCTAGGTGTAAGATAGAAAGAAATGATTATACAAGGATCAGAGATACTGTGGACAAGGCAGGAGAAGGTCTAAAACTTTTGCATGAATTCATCAGGAATACATTGTCGGTTAAGGCAGCGTTTTCACGGAGTAAGACACCATAGTCCCATCACCAGTGAGCTGGAATGGAGAGGATGTCTCAGAAAACATTAAGATATTTGGAAAAGACCTCAGCAGAATAGTGAAAGGCATTGACCCATACAAGATTCATACAAATTTCACCTCATATGCTGAAGATGTATATATGCACATACGCTCGAAACACCTCCTCAAATACTATTCAAGATATCGCTGGAGAGAGGCAAAGTGCCAAGGGAGTGGAAAAAGGGGAACATCATACCTGTCTGTAGGAAAGGAAACCGGGAAACTGAACTACAAACCGGTCTCATTGACGAATATGGTGTGTAAAGTTCTGGAAAAGATATTAAGAGAACAAATTAATGGCTTTCAGCAGAGGAGAAATTACCTAAGCGAGAGAAATTGTGGTTTTAGGGAAAGGAGGTCATGTGAAACAGTTTTCTTAGATTTCGACGAAACTCGGCTGTGTCTCAGACGAAAGAGAAGGTTGGCTGGATTGTCTGTATTTTGACTATCAGAAAGGATTTGACACCGTACCGCATAGGAAGCTGTTAAGATGGATCACCTGGCAGGAATAAAGGAAAACTTCCTTTGATGGAAATAAGATTGTTTTATTAGAACGGAACAAAGGACACATTTCAGAGAGGCCTTCTCAACATGGGTCGAGGTCACCAGTGGAATGCCACAATGTTCTGTTCTGGGACCATTATGCATCTTGATTTATGTAACTAACTTGCCTGAAAGTATAGACACCTGCCTTGATATGTTTGCAGATGTTGCTAAGGTTATGAAGAAAGTGAAAAGCATGGAGGATTGCATCACTTTATCTGATACATGGTAAAGTTCAGCACGAGTAAATGAAAAGCAATGAGGACCTATTAGGACACAGTGGAAGAAGGCTTCGATATGATTGTCATCCAGCTGGAAACAAGCTGCAGGAATCTTTATGTTAGATAGACTAAAGAGTCGACATTGTTCCTAACCTGTTGCCAGAGTCCCACATCTGGAGAACAGTTAGCAAAACCGTCTGCAAGCAAATATTAGAACTGCATGCAAGTTCATGAATAGGGAAAAAAATCGGCAAGCTGTTCACATCTTACATAAGGCCAAAACTAGAAAATGCTTCTCAGGTTTGGTTACCGCATCTAAAAAGCACAAGGAGTTAATAGAGAAGATCTGGAGGAGAGCAACAAAGATGGTACAAGAATTAAGAGTATAGCACAAACAGGGAATTACAGTTAGATAATAAAACACAAACACACACGCCTAGCTTGGGATGGGGTATGTATGTGTGTTTACACACAGGAAAGTAAAGACATGGTACATATATACAAAATTAAGAGACGAGGCAACACAAGTGTAAAACTCTCTCCGCAACAGAAATAATAACACACACACACACACACACACACACACACACACACACACACACACACACTGATACAGATAATACTGATGATGAGGGATATTAAAGATAAAGAGATAGACTAGGGGACTTTGGATCTACATGGAGCTCAAGTTTTCACTTTCATACAAGATTTATTTCTTTTTACCAATATGTATGTTAGTGAATACTAGGATGAGGGGGACTGATACACCATCACTGCTAGATCTATATTCACAAATACTGGCATGAATATTGAGAATATTACAGCATATACTATACAATAGTTGGAAAAAGTGAACATGACTGGTAAATGAGCTTGTTAAAAAACAGAGTTGAGACAAGACCTAACGAGAAGATATAATCGTGGAAAGTATACAAACCTCCAACAATTTTTGTTATATGATAGATTAGGAATTGAAGTTAGCAGCTGGGGACTAAGCCATGGTAGTCAGAAGTTCTGTGAAATTTACAGAAGGAATAAGAGCAAGGGAACCTCTAGCCTCAAACACAGACGGAAGGTTAAGAAAGAAAGAAATTGTGTAAATAAAGAAATGTCGAAAAGCAAAGGAGCTTTGAGCTGTGCAGTGGAGCAGAAATAGGCGGTACTCCAGTCAACCAGCAACTGTAAGGTATAAGAGAGCAAGGAACGAGTATAGCAGGAGAAGAAAAGAAAGTCAAAATTTTTCCATAAATTCGTCATGGATAAAGTGTCATGAAAGAGCGACTTCTCAGGCTAAGGGATTCAGAGGGAAGAATTATAGAGAATGATGTAAGGATATGCGAGGTACTGACTAACAAATTCAAATGTGTTTTCACAGTGGAAGTCATTGTAGCCTTTAAACCAGTGAGATGAAATGGGGCGAATTCAAATGTGTTTTCACAGTGGAAGTCATTGCAGCCTTTAAATCAGTGAGATGGAATGGGGCGAATTCAAATGTGTTTTCACAGCGGAAGTCATTGTAGCCTTTAAACCAGTGAGATGGAATGGGGCGAATCCAAATGTGTTTTCACAGTGGAAGTCATTGTAGCCTTTAAACCAGTGAGTTGGAATGGGGCGGAAGTTATATGAATCATTGAGATATCAAGAAAATACATTAACGAAACATTAATAGCTTTCCAACCATGCAAGGCTCATGGTCTTGATGAATATGTTTGCGGTTGATGCAAAGATTATAAAGGATGTAAAGGATGGTATCAATATAAAAAGAGACCTTGATAAACTTCAAAGTTGGTCTGATACTTGATTGATGAAGTTCAACCCGAGTAAATGTAAAGTAATGAGGATGGGTCACAGCGACAGAAGACCTCGATATGATTGTCATCTAGGGAGAAATAAACGGTAGGAATCTGTGTGAGAAAGTCTTGGGAGTCGAGGTTATCACTAACCTGTCACCAGAGTCCCATTATAGGAGAACAGTTAAGGAGACCAACTATCTGCTAGCAAATATTGAAATTGCTTTCATGTTCATGGATAAGACCATATTCAGCAAGCTGTTTATATCCTACATAAGGTTAATACTAGTCTATGCTTCTCAAGTTTGGTCAACGTACTTAAAGAAACACAAAGAACTAACAGAGAAGGTCCAGGAGGAGGGCAACAAAGATAATACCAGAATTAAGAAAGCTGAGTTGCATGGAAAGGCCATAGACGTTAGATTTGCCCTTTTGAAAGAGAATTGTTTTTAAAACAGTTTGATGACGTAGAAAGCGAACCTTTCTTTGGGAGATGTAAAAGTAGAATAACCAGAGGACATAACATGAAATTATGCACGAAACTTGTTAAGAAAAATATGATAGTATAAGAGTGTAGGATCAATGGAATAGAATGGATGAAGGCGTTGTCAATGCAGACACTCTTCTTTCAGAGAGTTTGTTTATCTTAAAGAACAGGGATAGAATCTAGAACGCCTATGATACCGTTTCTAATAGAAGATTGATGGTCCTACACTTGATGCCAAAAGAAGTACATATCACCTGATTGATTGGTATCAGTTGAAACAGAGACAACAGAGAGCAACCTGTCACGGCAACCTTTTCAACTGGGCAAGGTTGACAGGCGGGGTCCCTCATGGATTAGTGATGGGGCCACCATTATTTCTGCCAAACAAAATTAAACACTTGAATGTTGTAGATGATGACGATACCATAATTATCAAAGAAATGAAAGCAAGAGGGTTTGCGAAATGCTGCAAAGAAACCTATACATAAGAAAATAATGGTCAGACCAAAAGTTATGAAATTTAACCTTGAAAAGAGCAATCATGAAAACGGCAAAGGGTTTAGATAGATTCTGTGGACCAAAATGGGAGAAACAAAGTACAAGTGGCGCTGTGAAAGGAATTTTTTTACAAAATGACTTGTCAGGCTTATCGCCTGAACATTATGTGAGCGGTGTTGTAAAGAAAGTATACTACAGTATCAAAATTGCCTTCAAGTGAAATATTTAGAACGGCATATAAGAAGTAAAATCGACCTAAGGTAGAAAATGTCGCAAAAATCTGGTCTCCTCACTCGGGGAATCAAGTAGAACTAATGGAGAGTATTCAGAGGAATGCAGTAATAATAGAACCAAAAGTGAGTGGAATGAACTGTGAAGGAAGGAAGGAAGCCCTTGATCTGCTCACATTGAAATACAAATGGATATGGGGAAACGTGACAAACGTGTTTGAATTCTTAAGCGTCGATAACGTAAATAAGTCCTTTGGATTTAAAGGAGATTTATGTAAGTGAGATGACATAAACAAGAAGTTAGGGCAAGGGGAGCGTGAAGAAGTATTTCCTCAGCAACAAAGTTGTGAATTCGTGGGAGAAGCTAAAGGAAAATATAATATATACGGGTAGCATTGTAACATTCAAAAGCTATGATAAAAGTGAGGTGGGACCCCACGAGTGTAGAGCTTCCTCCAATAATTAAGAATGATTAATTATCCTCACGCACTGCAATTACATCTACATAAACACAAACATGATCATACTTACAGATACATTGAAAGAGACCTCATTTGACTACTGCAGATTCTTATCACTCTTATCTCTCTACATGGCTATCCAGAACTCTACTGTCGGCCCAGACCTAAGCTAACCTAACCTAAACATCCTTTTACATGCCGATACCTTCAGTCTCCTCACCTGTACTTTTTTTCATTTTCAACCGACCGCATTCGTGGCACTGGAAGCTGGAGCAGTTTTACAAACCATCATAAGTGCAAGGGATTGGGGTGCAAGCTGACATCTTTGCCAGCTACAGGAAGACTATGCTTTGTAACATCTGTCTTTATTTCTACTCCATTTCGTTGATAAAGCAGAGGAGTCGCTTCATGCGATCATTCATACTCAACATGACAACTTATGTTTCCGCACAGTCTTTACTTACTCTGTAAAACGCTATATCACCTCATGTTTCTACTGTCTGGCGGAACTGCTTTCCCATTCATTGTTTTTCTATTCGTGTCCTCAGTCACATTTGTTGCTTTATTGATTTCCTTAAGTAAATATTGTCCATACCCATTCCGTACTTGCAGTCTCTCATACCATAAATCAGTCCCACACCTCAAATCTTCCTTCTTGTGTGCTTCTTCTAGTACAGCTACGGCTCACACCTATCTTCTGTAAACGATTATCGCAACCTCTTCTTTTTTTCATTCTGTTGTTGGATTTCTTTCATGCTTCATTGAATTTCAGTAATCACTTCATTATTTTCTATATTGCTTTTGACCACAGTCTGTTCACTAGGTATAAAGAGTGGTTCCGGTGTCTGCAGGGAGACTTTCCTATTCCATGGCCTGCCAGGAGTTACCGTGTTTTGTAATAAAGGTTGAACTCAAGGAGTTCGACCTGAACCGGACGCGGTGGGAGATGGAGAGTTGGATATTTGATTTGATTCCTCATCAGGTCGCTGGAGTGGTGGTGGCCACTTGGAGCAGTCTAGATGTCATGCCCTGACTCCAGGCCGCTTACAACTTATGTATTTTTCTTCAGTGGTTTCCCCATTGTCAAGTTATCCCTTGCATGTTTGTGCTGAATGTCGCCCTGCACATATACCACACTAGTGAGACTTATATCTGCAGACGTCCACCGCATGATTCCATCTCTGGAGTTCATAGCACCAGCGTCTCGGAGGAAGATATATATCCACCCAGAGATAAGGTGCCTAGGACTGTTGAGTTTCTTTGATGGATATTCACTGTCAGTCCAGTCTGCCATGATTTATTCTTTACCTCTGATTCGTTTCATATTTCTAAAAAGGATTGCCTTGCAGGGTATTGGTAACTATCAAGTCCCAAGACGATGATGGCACTCTTGCTGAGGTGTGCATGGTTGTTTGAAGGTATCTGCATTTATATACCTCCAATAACACTTGGTTAGTTCTTCAACTACTCGTTGGTAATTTTTCAAGGTGACACATGGTTCTGGGCGTTGTTTGCTAAGTGAATTTCGGCTTGTTGATACTTCAGCCACACGTGTGTCAACCACTGGTAATTGGCCTCTGTGCCTGTGTTTGGTGGGAAGTTCAGTTTCACTTTCTTGTGCTGATCATGTGACCTTGATGGTGAGGAAAGCTCATCATCCACCACAGAGGTTGCTGGTGCATTCGGTTAGTGGTTGCATAAGTCACTGTTTATGTCCTCTGTTTCTTCAGGGGAGACATCTCTGTCGTGTTCACTCAGTGCTCTGTGCGGTAAAGGAGAATAACTTTCCCGTATGCGGCCAGTGTTGTTGGTCGCAGGGGGAAATATAAAGTAACTCCTTCACCGCCATGGAGGGGGGGGGGGCAGGTTGAAGGTTCGGTTGACCCCGGGGTCAAGAGCCATTAATACAGCTGACAGCCAGCGGGCCCAGGCCACGCGTCCCAGCCGGGACTGACGTCCTCTACACGGTCGAGCAGAGCAGGGCAGCAAATGTCGCTTTTCACTTCGTCTACAGAGCTATCCAAGGGTAGCAAGAGGGTACTGAGCAGCCGCATGGTGCCTAGTAGAGCAGAGCAAGAGCTGGTATTAATGACCTGCCCCATACGAAATTAGAAAAGCAGGGACGTCTGTGCCTTGTGCTGGTTGAGGGAACACCGAATTTTGGAGAAAGTGAAAACCCTGTCTTTTGAAATGAGCTAGGTCATAGTTATTCGGAAAGGGGTAGAAAGTTCCAAAGTATCGAGGTGTAGGAGAAAAAAATAGTTATCAAAACGACCCACCTTTGAGTTCCCAACAGCCACACTAATCATGTGATCCAGCAGCTTGCCGAGTATTGCATGGTCTGGCTAAGTGGTGGGAGCACACAAGCAGCCAGCTCTCGGGTGCAAAAACCATAGCAATACCTACAGAAGAGGGAAAGTAAGCTAACATTGCGGCGTAGGGCAAGTGGGTCAAGTTTGGAACTTAGCCCGGGATAGTTGATAGGTCGGACCACTTTCGACTCAACTCCGTCAACTAAGAATGCAGAGCTAGAGCCACCCCAGATGTGAGTGCAGTATTCCATACATGGACAGTCAATTCTTTGTATAACCAAAGTAACTGTTCGTTAAAAAAATAGTTTCGACATCTAAACAGGACACCCAGTTTCTTAGAGGCAGACTTAGCTATTTCCGTAATGTGAGGTTTCCAAGAAAATGTGAACGTTACAGTAATACCAAGTATGTTCACTGAGTTAAAAGGCGGAATTACAAAATCATCGAAAGAGAGTGGAAAGTTGTGAGGAATTTTCGATAGAGAGTTGGGCAGAAAATGTGTTTGGGGGGCATTAAACTTAAGCAGGGTTCGTCTACCCCACTGATATATCTTGCCCGTTTGAGCATATTACGCTCTGTGGAGTGTTAAATGTTGCGGGTTCACTCAACATAAAGGGTATGACAGGATTTGCTGGACATGCAATATAGCTTAGAGTGTGGCTTGAATTGTGTTGGTTGTGTTGTGTGTGGTACAGCGTATGCGTGATATGTATTGTGTGGCTTGCAGGTAGGTATAACGATGCTTGACGTGAACGTATTGTGTTATATGGACTACGTTTAACTTGTGGTTAAGGATATGCTTGCCGTGTTTATGCGCTGCGTAAGGTATCATTGACGTGGAGTGTGTGTTTTGTGTGGTATGGTTGACGTGGAGTGTGTGTCGTGTAGAGTATGCTTGTAGTGGAATGTGTTTTGCGAGGTATGCTTGACTTGGAGTGTGTTTTGTGGTGATATAGTTTGTGTGCTCATGTCAGAGGTCGTTCAAGTTTCTCTCTATTATGACCAGCTGTAACGTTGGCTAGCTTCCAATTGTCAGGGTCTTTTCATTCTTGCAATTATTTGTTGAATATTTTGGTGATAGGAAAAGCTAATTGCCGGCTAAAATCTTTAAGTATTCTTGGGGAAATATAATGACCAATTGATTTGTTCGGATATAGTTTGCTTAGATATTGTAAGTATTTCGTGGCATTCAGTATTCTTAATGTCCAATTTTATTGTTTTCTGTGTCCAAAAATACATTTTGAGCTTGTAGCATATTAAACGAATTTTTGATGGTAAATACCGAATCGTAATATCTGTTAAGAAGGGCAGCCATTTTTTTATTGACACGTGAATATGTCATTGTCATTTGATAATGGGCCAAAATTATCCAAGATTTTCTCATGTTCCTGACATATATAAAGAATTCTTCAGGGTTCTTTTTAACAATGTGTAGCTGTGCTCTGTGGTGTGTAGCATGGGCTGCGTAGTGTGTGTAACATGGATCGTGGTGTGTGTTGTGTGTAGCGTGGGCTGTGTTGTGTAGCATAGGTTTTGTGTTGTCTCGCATGGGCTGTGCGGTTTGTAGGGTGTATTGTGTAACTGTGTAGTGTGTTATGTGGGCGGTATGGTATGTAACATGGGTAACATGGGTGTGTAGCATGGGTTTTTTGTGTGTTGTGTGGGTTGTGGTGTGGAACGTAGATTGTGCAGTGCGTGGCAGATGCTCTGTATGTGTTGTGTGGTGTGTAGCGTGGGCTGTGTGTGCGTTGTAAGGTGTGTGTGTGTGTGTGTAGCATGGTTTGTGTGGTGTTTAACATGGTCTTTGTTTGTGTTGTGTGAGCTGTGTGGTATGTAGCATGGGTTCTGTGGGTGTTGTAAGGGCTGTGTGGTGTGAAGATTGGGTTATGGAGTGTATAGCACGTCTGTGTGTGTGTTGCTTGGGTTTTGCGGTGTATATATCGGGTTGCATGATGTAGCATGTAGTGTGTGTGTGTGTGGTGTGTGTGTGTGTGTCTGTGTTGTGAAGGCTTTATGACGTTTAGCATGGATCATGTGGTGTGTACCTTGGGTTGTTTGTAAGAAGGGTTGTTTGGTGTGTTGCATTCCTTGTATTATTCGTAACAAGAGCTTTGTGAGCGCTGTGCGGACTGTGTGATGTGTAGCATGGGTTGTATGTGTATTGTAAGAGCTGTGTGGCGTGTAGCATTGTTTACGTGGCATGTACCATGGAATGTGTGCGTGTTGTAAGGGCTATGTGTTGTATAGCATGGGTTATGTAGTGTGTAGCATGGGCTGAGTGTGTGTTGCGCAGGTTGTGTGGTGTAGTGAGTGGTGTGTTGTTTTGTGAGAGCCTTGAGGAGTGCAGCGTGGGATGTGTGGTGTTTTGAGGGTTGTATGGCGTGCAGTGGTGTGTAGCGTGGAGCCTGCAAGCTGTGGCAAAGAAGGCTGCATGTTATGTGGCATGGCATGCGCTTCGCTTGTGGTGTGTGGCGGTGGTGCTGGTGTGCGATAACAGGACGTCGCTCACCGAAACACAGGACTGGTCTGTAGCCAAGGAGGGGTGAGTGACGTAGGGGGTTTGGGACGTCGTTCTACCCTCCCCCGCCCTTTTGCTGGTAAGATCCACTTTTATCATCACAGCTCTAACATGACGTAATACACACTATCATTCCGTAATGAAACACTTGCTTCTTTGAAATCTCCAAATATATCCATCCGAAGCGAGTCCAACTGTCGACAGCCATCCAGACTGTCTCCACACTCACCCCCTCAACAGCGACTAGGTCGTGGCACAGAAAAGCTCCGCCTTAACACCCCTCTCCCTCTCCCCGAAAGGTTTGGCTATGGGTCTGTAGGAATAAGTGATATACCCGTCTCACAGGCATCATAGAAAATAAGAATTAAGAAACAACAAATTTTTCACTAAACTGCCTACCTTCACCGTTCACAGATTGAAAGAGCCTCTTCACTAGTCGACCAGTGCTTCTTTCATCAAATACGTAGTTATCGGTAAAATTAGTGGTCCAGCATAATACAACGAAGCAAATAAAAGGAATATCCAGGCAAGGCTAGAGCTACACCGGATACAGTGTATGATAAGAGTGACATCATGGTTTAGTACTAGTCCTGGGAATAACACGCTGCCGCTACGGATTACATTTACACCCTTGAGGACTAAACGCATCTTGCTTAGCTACAAAGAGCACGGCAGGAACCGTAGGCTTTGGTGAAGTATGAGCATGTTGGTTCACCAACAGGGATATCGTATCGCGAACGTTTACTTTGACAAATTGTGGAACATGCTAGTATGTGTGTGTGGCACGTATCGGGGAGAGTCGGGCACGTATAAATGCTGGTGGGATACGACACGTTGGCATTAGTCGACAAGGTTTGGTGGAGGTTGGAGTTGAGCGGCGGCCGGCGCGGTTCATTGAACTGCTTTTGCTTCGTCTATCATGTAACGCATTAAAGAACTGTCCTATATATGTGATGTTCTAATGAGAAGCGATGCATATCATCGAAGTGTTTATTGATATCTCTAGTGGTAAGTGTCGAGTCTTCGGTACGTCGTGTATGTGGAGTATAACATGCATTCCAAGAACACTGGCGGGCGTGGAGTAACGTGTCCGTATGGCCAGCGTGTGGGCAAAGAGGCTGCCTGTTACACCCTTAACCCTGGACACGTACAGGAGGAGGAGACCAGGGACTGACTATGGTAGCAGAAGACCGACCCAGCCAGGACTTCCTCGCCACGGTATGATAACTGCTGCCGCCGTTTATGACGTACACTGTAGCCCACGCTTGTCCTTGTCATCCTTGCCTTACCATATTTATAAATTTTTTTTTCTTCAGTATACTATTTATGTGTATTTCATGATATGTTTTTATAGAATTAGAGCATGATAACGCAGCATATTACGATTAAGATAAAGCCTACAAATGAGGATACCAGAGTCGTTTATCATTAGAAATATTATTGGAACCCTTTATCATCCACATGGCGTGCACATGCACTATTAATTATATGCCTGAAGTATTTAGTCCATTGTTCCATTCCTCCTAACGAAGTCGTTTTACGTTGTTGAAATATATTTAGCTTATGCTATTTATTTATGATGTATTGAAATGTTAAAAAGAAAAGGAACAGAAAGCATTTACATCAACGTTGCGAATGTTTGAACACTTTACAATACTTCCTTTAGTTTTGATGTGTGTGTGTGTGTGTGTGTGTCCGGTCTTTTCTTCAATACAGTGAATACTACTATTTCAATGTAAGTGTAAATGATGTGTGCATGTATGTGTGTGGTGTGCATATGCTTGCCTGTGTTGTATGTGTGAGTGCATGTATGTACCCCCAAGTGCGGTGCTGTGCTTGCGAGTATAATTTGTGTCTTACGGTAAGAGAGTTTGACCTGATGTGTATACATACACACATTCCATCCTAAGCCATTTGTTTGCCTATAAATGCGTGTGTGGTGTTATGTTTGCGTACGTTTGAGTGCCGTGATAATTGTGGCATGAGCGGTTGGGGGTGGTGGGGGGGTTGAAAGTATGGCAAGGGCTTGGGTTTACTAGTAGTCTAGACTAGACTAGGAGTTTGTACATACATTAAGCTCATGCATGAGCTTCTTCCAACGACTGTAAGTGTCAAGCCTTTCCCATCTGAACACTTGGATTGCATTAGCAGTGTTATGGTCAGGGACCTTGGCTGTCCGAGGAGGATACGTAATACTATCGCTTAATGACGTCAGGAGAACCGTCATGAAAGTTAACTATCTACCTTACTTGCGCCACCTTATTTGTGGGTTTATCAATTTATGCTAAAGAAGAAAACTTATTGCAGTAATTTTCTTAAGATTTTAAGTTCCTGTGTTAAAAACAAAAAAATAATCTACATTGGAAAATTTGATAAATTTCTACTTTAGTGTCGCTACCCTATTATTGACGGAGTATAATAGAAATGTTAAGGGCATGGTAGGATTTATTGTGTAGAATAGATTATGTGTAAGGGAGTGTGATTACAATTATATTATTTTATGATCAGCTATAAAATATAAGTTTGTTGTAGTGGGGCCTCTACACCGAGGAAAATTTTGGGGTTGATTGCTGAAACTTGGAAAAATCATTCCAGAAATCAATGGAGTCCATGAATACCTCACCGAACAACTTCTGACAATCGATGTTTGCCCTACATTTTTTTTTGTGAAAACAATAATTCTAATGGTTTTCGCAATAAAAGCTGTTGTTATCCATTGCTTGTAACAAATTCGTAATAAGTACAAGAAAACACTGAGAACTAAGTGAATCAGGGAAAATTTGGGAGCATTTAACATAAGAATAAGCGAACCTTCTGGAAATCAATGGAATGCATGAAAGCCTTCCCAAACTTTCGCTAGTAAGCTGCTTACCTTTACTATGAATTCCACATGTTAGTGGAAATGTATTCGTGTTATTTGGTTTGCTGTGAGATGGTACATTAGGGTTGCACAAACTTTTTGTTTCTGTATCAGTTCTCCATTTTCGATGCAACAGAGTTCCTGTTCATTGTTTGCAATAGCCTTATAACCGCATAATATCTGTAGAATGGATTTTATTGTTCATTAGACCAAAACATCCAGTGAAAAAGAAAAATATGCTAATCACTCACAATGGCATATCATTTGTAAAAAATTCCTTGATACTGGGAAAAAAATCGTAGTCATCATCGGAGAAAGGGGTATGCACTGTCGTCGTTCATTCTATATCAAGCCTCTGACTTGCTAAATTTATGAGCGATTTTTTTTTTTTTTTTTTTTTTGCAGATATAAGTAGAGCCGAACCAACAAACATAGATAACAAGTATGGACACTGATCTTAGGCAAATGTTTAAAAGAACTGAGTAACCGGTAGTTTAATGATGTTTAGCTCAGTTTTACATAAGGCATTCCCGGCCGCACATCATGTGGTACAGGGCTACATGCAGGCCGCTGGCTGCATCCATACCTTACAGGTCCATGTATGCACACTGAATCTGATGGAATTAATTTGTTTTTATAGATATAACTTAACAACGCGCAGCACATTGTTGTAAATGTATACCATACCAATCACATATTTTATAATGACATCAACAATAAGGTAAATAACGGCTGGAATGTGAAGTTACATCATCCCACGTTTGCACTGATCTTTTTAGCCCCCACCATTACTAACTCATCATATCATGAAATATGATGATATTACTTAAGCTACCTTTAAGAAGGTGTGGAGAATACACTGGACCTTCACCGAAGATTTAGCATTATTTTGCTTAATAGTTACAACTAGGAGGAATGTTCATGTCATCGCACTTCCGATAAAGGATATGCAAGAAAATCTCAGACTGCAACAACTCTAGTCTAATAAGTCAATTAACCCTCAGATAAGTGGGAAATTGCCCCATATATATATATATATATATATATATATATATATATATATATATATATATATATATTTTTTTTTTTTTTTTTTTT
>JAYMFT010037154.1:0-15753 GCA_038088735.1 Panulirus argus | reverse complement strand
AGGTGCAAGTTCAGAAGCACACTCTTTCAGTACACGGGGATGGATGCCATCAGGACCGTAAGCCTTGCTTGTGTCCATTTCCCAGATTAGCAAGGCAACATTGAGAACAGAGGTCCAAGCCTTAGAGGAAAAATCCTCACCTTGCCCCCTTCTCTGTTCCTTCTTTTGGAAAAGTAAAACTGGATGGGAGGATTTCCAGTCCCCCGCTCCCATCCCCTTTAGTCACCTTCTGTGACACGCAGGGAATACTTCCCATGTATTCACTGCATGTCGTAAAAGGCAACTAAAAGGGGAGGGAGCGGTAGGATGGAAATCCTCCCCTCCTTTTTTCACTTTTCCAAAAGAAGGAAGAGAGAAGGGGGCCAAGTGAGGATTTTTCCTCTAAGGCTTGGACCTCTGTTCTCAATGTTGCCTTGCTAATCTGGGAAATGGCGAATATGTATAAGAAAGAATTATCATTATTATTATTATTATTATTATTATTTAATACTTGATTGCCGTTTCCCATGTCAACTAGGTAGCGCCAGGAAACAGATGAAGAAATGAAAGAGCAGAGGTAAGACAGGACTTAAAGAGGAGTTATGAATATGGAAACTGTCACACAAAATTCAACATTGCAACATGAATTGAGAAATGGTATTTAGTAGTAAGAGACTATGGCATTGTAGTGAAAGTTTGTGAAATTTACAATAAAAGGGCAGGACCGTAGGTAATTGTAGCTTCAAATACAGAGAGAAGGTTAAGAAAGTAGGAAGGATAGTTTATTAAAAGTTGTCAGAAAGCGAAGGCCTTAGCTTCAAGATAAGCTTGGAGATGATATAGATGGCACTCTGGCCAGCCAGCAATTGTAAGGTATAAGAGACAGGTAATTAGTATAGCAGGATAAGAAATGAGGAATATAGAAACATTGAAAAGAATATTCTAGACAAGGCAGGAGAAAATCCAAAATATTTCCATGAATTCATGAATAGATTGCCAGTTAAATCTTAAAGGGCCAAACTATTGAAAATTTTGGGAGATTTCCAGGACTGGCATTTATCAGAAAATTCAAAAGAAATAATTTAGTTTGATAACTTATGAAATATGAAGAAAAGTTAAAGAAAGAGCAAATGTTTTGTAAATTATCCATATTTTTTTTTTTTTTGCTGTACAGACATTAAAATTTAGCATGCTGCAAGATTTTTTTTTTTTTTTTTTCAACCACCACTCAGTTACTGATACACAAAAAACTTTCTCCAGTACAAGCAGTTCAACATCTGCCAAATCATTACTGCCATCAGTAGTGCCCCAAAGACTTTTGCTAATTTGCCCTACCTTTCCCCATCATGTGATATGGGTAATTGTGTCTCTTAAGTTTTTTCCTGATGCTAGTTGTTGTTTGTGACTTAAGACATTACATATAAAGTGTGTTTTTCAGTGTGAATGACAGCAAGAAAAGGCAACCGTTACACGTAAGACAGAGGTCCACTTGGTAAGATGTTGTTCTATGGTGTAACTATGATCCAAGAATTTTTTCTTGCACTAATGTAGTTGCTTGTGGTATAAAAGCACCTCAGAGTATTGATAAAGTGAACCTTCAAAATTAAATGAAGGTAGGAAGAGGGAATCCTTACAAGTACGGCTAGGGTGTCCATACCATGAGATGTACGAGAGTGCATAGCTGGGGTCCTGAGATGTTAAGAGCCGCTAATCAGACTAAGAATTCAAAAGGGAAGAGTTGTACAGAATGATAATATGTGAGGAACTGAATGACAATTTCAAAATTTTTTCATTGTGGAAGGTACCATTTATTTAATTTAGATGGAATGGGGAAGAAGTTTTAGAAAGCACTAAGATATCTAGAAAAGACATTAACAAAATCCTAAGGGTCTTAATACCCATACAAGGCTCGTGGTCTTAATGAAATACTGCTCTAGATGGTGCCGGAGAAAGGCAAAGTGCCAAGGAAGCTGAAAATGGGATAAGTAATACCAGTCTGTAAGACAGAAAACTGTAGAGATGCTTAACTACAAACCAGTCTCTCTGATTAGTGTGGTCTATAAGTTACTAGAAAAGATAACGAAGAAGGTAATGGAAGGAAAACTTCCTTCAAAGGAGAAATTACCTAAATTAAAGACAACAGGGTTTTAGGGAATGGAGGTCATATCTAATAAACCAAAAGATAAGGGTGTGTTGTTGTTTGTATCTGGACTGATAGAAAACTACTGGTGATTTGTTGCATGTTAAGGGGATAGTTCCTTATAAATGGTAGAAGATTATCTTAATGGACAGGAACAAAGGACATGTCAGAGGGTACTCAAAACAGGTTGAGGTTACTAGTATAGTGTGATAGGGTTTTGTTCTGGGTTCATTACCCTTATTTATCCATGTGAATGCCTTACCAGAAAGTAGAGACTTTTACGTGAATACCTAAATGTGTTTGTAGTTAATACAAAAGTCACTGTTTTTGAAACTAAGGATGGTGTTTGTAGTTAATACAAAAGTCACTGTTTTTGAAACTGAGGATGATTAGGTGTAAGTCGAGTGGTAACTTTACAGGACTGTGAACTGTGTTGTAGTGGAAGGAGGCGTAGTCTGTCATAACATCGAAGGGGTGGCAACCCATTAACTATGAAAATATTTGAAGAGAAAACAGTTATAACTTTGGTATTTGTATGTTATACAATAGCAAGTTAAGGCTACATCAGAATATCTTCAGGTGAATACATAATGTAAAGCAGTGCTTCACAACTTTCTTTATTTAATGGCACATTTTCAAGCTTGCTTGATTCTCACAACACACCAATTCAAATTTAGCCAGTCACTATTGTTATTATCCATTATCCATTGAAAGGAAGGAAAACTGAAACCTTTTCTACATTCACATGGTAAGTATAGTAAAACAAATGCAAAGTATTTTTAATCACATATACATTTAAGTAATTTACAAAGTATATTTTCATAGAATGAATATTGCAATTGTTTATTAAGAATGTAGAATGAATATTGCAATTGTTTATTAAGAATGTGACATCCATTGTATGTCTCTAATTAGAAATGGATGTTACTGGACTCTGCAGGCCTTTTTGACATTTTCAACAATATTTTTGTACCACAGAGCAGAGAATAAGCAGAAAACGTAATGAGTAATGCACATGGGTCTGGCGGTAACGATGGTTTCTTACAAACTGGCACCAGCAGAGCATCAGAGCCCAACATAGGCAAGTGAGGTCCGATGTGGAATTTTCCTCTCATAACATCATGTTGGCACTCAAAAAGTTTTGAATTTTGGAGCATTTCAGATTTCAGATTTCAGAGTAGTGTTGCAGCATGTATGTATATACAGTACCTGGGGAAAATCTGAGGATTATTGGGCCTTTTGTTGTGTGGTTGGGTTTCCTCAGAATATCTGTGTCCATCAGCCTACCGAATGCTCAGATCTCACTTAATTAGTACTTGGCAACTCTCCTTGATGATCCTATCACCACGGATTGAGAAGCACATCAGTGCCTCATAGGACAAGCTATAGAGAGGGGACCCATACTATGAGTTGCTGGATTAACAAAGACCACTCTTCTATACAACTTACCAGGTACACTTAACGGTTTTATATCTTTCTTATTTGAAGACTCGTTTTTGTACCCCTTTAGCTTTATGCAGGCTTCAGGCAGTTCACTGTAATCCATACACAAATTGAAAATCTCCAACGAACCAATTAACAAAGTCATCCTGAGAAATTCAGCTCTAATACCAACCACTCCAGTCACCATAACATATATCATCATATGTAAAGCTTTCACCCCCTCTTCTCATTTCACTAATTCTTGCCATGTCTCTCACTTAGCATACTTTCCCAACCTGAATACCATATATCTGCCTCCTTGTCATCAAACACAGTCAACAATCCTTCAAAGTACTGACTCCATCTCTTATCCACCTCATCTCTGCCTATTACCACATCCTCTTGCCCCTTCACTGATTTTCCCATTATTTCTCTTTACTCTCACTGTTAACCTCCTTCCAAAACATTTTCTTATCCTACATGAAGTTGTTGATACTCACTCACCCCAACTTTCGTTTGCCCTCTTTTTCAGCTCCTGCACCTTCCTCTTGACCTCCTGCCGCTTTCTCTTGTACATCTCCCACTCACACGCACTCCTTCCCTGTAAGTAATGCCCATACATCTCTCTTTTCTCTTTCACTAGCAACTTATTATTTTTATTTTTTATATTATTATTATTATTATTATTATTAGTAGTAGTAGTAGTGATAGTAGTACTTTATTAATGTCATCATCATTATTATTATTATTATTATTATAATTATTATTATTATTATTATTAGTTATTATTATTACTATTATTATCCCAAAGGTTAGGAGAAAAGGAATACTTCCACAGATTTCTTGCGTTTTTTAGAACGTGAATGAAGGGGCAGAAAGTTTGGGACTGAAAACCCTCCCCTTCTGGTATTTCAGTTTATAAAAGTTGGAATGCAGGGATAGCTAATCCTCCTCAAAGGCTCTGGCAGGGGTATCTGAATGTTTGTTAATGTAACCAAGATGAGAAAAAGGGACAGATGAGTAGTATGTTTGGGGAAAGAAAACTAGATATTCTGGCTCTTAGTGAAGCAATTCTTAAAGGGAAGGGAATATAATGATTTAGAAATGTTTTGGAGATAAAGTTGGGTTTAATGTGGGGGCTAGAACTAAGGAAGAGGTAGTGCTTTTGTTGAAGTAGGAGTTGTAGGAAAGTGTAAGGAAGTGAGTTCCAGACTAAAGTGGGTAAAAAGAAAAATGCATTATGAGAGGTGGGTGATAATTAGTGCTTCTGCACCTGGAAATAAGAGGAGTGAGGAAGAGGGGTGGGTATTTTGGGAGGAGCTGAGTGAGTATCAGCAGTTATGACAGTGATGGGTGATGTGAATGCTGGAGTGGGTAAGGTGGCAGTTGGTATATTTTGGTCCTGTTAATGAAAGTTTTGAACAGCTTGTGGAGTTGCTTGAGGAAAACTGACTGGTGATTGGGAATACCTAGTTCAAAAAGAGGGACACGCATGAGTTTACATGGGTGAGTAAGAAAGGTAGTAATCAGGCATTATGGGACTATGTATTATTTGATAGGTATGCAAAAGCGAGAGACTAGGATGTGAGTGAACTGAGAATTGATAGCAGTTGAAATGTCTGATCATTACTTGATGGAGGCAAGAGTGAAGGTTTGTAAAGGTTTTTGGAAAAGAGGAAATGAAATTAGAGGGGAATGAAAGTGAATGGGCTTGGAAAAGAGGCTGAAGTGAATGATAACATGAGAGAGAGAGTGTGCAATGAAAAACTGTAAGAGCAAATGAAGTTAGGGAGTTAGTGTGGAATTGTAGGTATTTAGGGAAACATTGCTGACATATCCAGAAGAAGTGTGTGGTATGTGGTAAGTGGGAGGTGAACACATTAAAACCAGTAGTGTGTGGGGGTATGAGGAAATTAAGTGGCTAGTGAAAGAGAAAAGATAGGTGTATGGGCTTACTTGCATGAAAGGAGTGAAAATCTTTTACAGCTATACAAGAGAAAGTGGCAGGAGGTCAAGAGGAAGGAGCAGGGGTTGAAAAAAGAGCAGATGAGAAATGGGGTAAGCGAGGTTGAGTAAACTTCAGGGAGAATAAGAAAATGTTTTAGATGGAGGGTAATAGCTTGAGAAAAACAAGAAGTCAGATGGGAACATAATTGAAGTGAACAAAGTGGATAGTAGTAACAGGCAGAAATGAGAAGAAGAGGAGATGGCTCTTGGGTGATTCTGGAGTTACCTAAATCACCTATTGGCCAGAAATGGTTATGGAAGTCCAGAAGGTGAAAGCTGCACTTGCTGAGTGTTCAAATCTGGGCCTCATGGTAGGCTACTGGAGCTTCAAGATATCTGTTGTAGGCTGCTTCAGTGAGTCTCTCTTCATTTTGACCTTGCTAAACCTGATCCACCTCACAAATTGAAACCTGGTGTTTTGCTGTTCATTGAACCTGCAGAGTGTGTCACTGACACCTCATCCATTGTTGAAATTCACTTTCACAGGTTAGAAGCATCAACTTCCTTTTTCAACTCTTCCTCAAACTGTACAGAGAACCTAAATACTTCCTCAGCAATATAATCAAAAGTGAAGTTGTGGTATCCAAGCAGGTTACCATCATTCTCCGACCACAGCTCGACTTCTTCCACTTGCATTTTGTACCCAGTTCAATTAATGATTCAAGCAAAATCTTAATGAAATCCCTCAAACTCAGACTCTTCTTCAGTGTTCAGCAGCAACTTGTTCCAGCTATGTCAAAGGGTGTCCATAGAAACTGTATCCCTGGCATCATCCAAGTTGAGAACTGCATCCTTGATGCTGTAGTATTTAAGGATTTGCTGGGTCTGTTTGGTACTGTCTTCCTCCTCTTCAGGGCTGATGTTGACCACATATCAGTGATCCAAATGCTTCCTCCTGCAGAACTACTTAGCATACATGAAGGTTCCTTGATCCATAGGCTGGATTAAGAGATAGTGTTGGCTGGCAGGAACATTATCTTCAATTGCTCATCCCTGCTGGAGCTCGGGTGCTTAGGTGGGCTACAGACTTGTCGAGAAGGAGCAGGGTCCCTCACTTATTAGGGATCCACCTTTATGACAGACAAATGATTTTCTCCACAGGAATAACAAAATGTTTATGAAAGCAGTCAGAAAACATACCATGTGTAAACCATGTATTCTTCTTGGCATAACATAGTACAGGAAGGCCTCTTTTAACGGAGCTTTGTATGACGGACTTTTGGTTAATGAACATGAAAAAATATTAATTTGAATAATATGGTATGTATAATAGCCATTAAAAAAAGACAGAAAATCCTTCAAGCATAGAAGAAAAAGGACCAATGAATATATCCACTGCCATCTTTGTTTCTGTTCTCTAAGCCAGGTGTGTACAGCCCTCCATAATTTGTGTCAGTTCATTCTCAATCACTCTCATTTCAGCCATCTTGTAAGTGTATTTAGAAAACATTTTAAACCTGTCATGTCTGAAAAATGACCTGTAAGAGTGAGTGTTGGTAAAGCATCCAAGGTGCCCAAGAAATGATTGATAGAGACTTAAAAATGCAAGTAATATGTAGTATTAAGGCAAGCAGGTGTGAGGTGCATGTGGATCAGCTGTTTTGATTAGCTTCCACCGTTAAAACGATACTTGATAACATTGAGAGGATATAAAGAACCAGCCAGTCCATCGCATGGTAACTTGCAGCAAAATTTTCCCTTCCAAGGAATAAGCCTATGGAGATGGTGGAGAGTGGGCCAGGAAGGTGAATGTGCAGTGTTGGAGCATGACAACAGTATTCAGCAACACTTCAAGCACCAACAGGTTTATGAATATTGATTAGATTTAGTTTCCTAGGGTATATATAATACATTGTTTTATTTATAAAACAAAAAAAATAATGTATGCAGAGGCATTTCTACTGCCAGAGGAAATCATTCAGTAAGACTTAATAATGTATGAACTGATACTGTCAAGAATGCATCTGCAAAGGTATTATGTTATAATGATCCCATTGAATGTTTTTTTTTTACTTAATGGACATTGATCAAGAATGCATCTCATCCATTTTGAGAGGACTTTATATACAAGCTGACAGCTGGTGAAATCCTTGAAAGTGTGAGTTTCTTGCTTTTACCCACACACTACAGCAGGCTTGAGGTGATTGAGTCCATCTGTTTTGGTACTAGCTAGCACAGAAATACAATTCTTACTTTACATGTGGCCTGGTACACCAGACATGATTTTGTTAGCATGGTTGTTCTTAGGCAGGGAGATGCCCAGTCTCTTAGCCTGAGATTGAGCATCTCAGGTTGAGGTTAAGCACTAATGGACCTTTCCATTTCATCTCTATCTCAGTCCAATGAGTCCAACCTCACTATCTAAATTTTCCATGTACAGAAATGGATTTTTTTTTAATTTTTCAGTAGAAACTCAACTTTAATCCAGTAGGGTCCAAAACATCCATTAGAAGCTAAATTCAGATACATTGAAGTCCATTAGAATGGGATTTCACTGTATGTACAGTGGGAGGGTTTGGAGGTAAAAAAGCCCAAATGTGTTGGAAGAGTGGTCTTGACCATTAAGAATGGGATGATGAGTAAACTTAGGTGGGAGCTTTTAAGCTCAAAGTGCAGGAGCTGTCACCGGTGTTCACCAGCCATTCCAGTCCACATCTTTGCTGTAATGAGATACTCACAGTCAGGAACTTGTTTGAGTGTTGAGGGGAAAGGAAAGGGTCATGGCTACATAGGAATTGGCCCGGGTAAAGTCTAACCAATCCTTGTTGTGTACATTGAGTGTGGAAGTGAAGAGAGCATTGGCTTGTGGCAGGAGGTCAGATAGATGAAGAGTTATACATAGATGGAGGAATCTGGAAAATATGAAACACAGGAGCAAGATGGAGAAATTTTGAGCCAGGTGATTTAAGAGTTTGGGGAGTGAAGGTTTATGAGTTGAGAAATAGCTGTTTTTGTACTTCATTAGGCACAAACACTACTAATGGATTGGAAATAATGGTAGAGATTATAGTTAGAGATGTAGTAATGTAGAGGAGAAGCAGCCTAGGACAGTTGGGTTTCAGAAAGAATGTCATGTGAGGAGATAGACAGGTGTTGTATAGATGGAACGTTAGATATAAGACTGTGAATGTTGTTTAAGTGAACTGAAAAGACCCATGTTTAGTGGTTGTGTCTAAGGAAGTGAGGTAGGTTCCAAGTGCTTGCCAGCAGGCAGTCAAATGGACCATGGAAACCATCCAATCCCTCTCTGTTGGTGGCGCTGTTCTGATTCAATGCTGGAATGTTGTGTAATTTTTGCAGTCATGAGTTTTTATTTGAAAATTGAAAGGAGAGATGGGAATTTAGAATAAGGAGATGTGGGAGTTTTGTGTTATGTGTTCTGAATTAGATGGAGAGAGTATGAGATACTGCATTTATTGCCAGCAACCCACATGTATGTGTTGCAGAAAAGAAAAATGCACGCCTGAGCTCGGAAGAGGAACTTGACAAATGTTGCAGTGATAGTTCCTCTGTGGTAAGTGGTTGCCTCTTAATCACTACTAATGCTCCCTAAGTAGCACCTGCTACACACATATCTGCTGTTTATAAGTATATTTGTTAAGACAAAGTCAGAACTCAGAGTTGTGGTGGCTGCTAAGTGCATGGTAACATCGATTTATATATATTCACAGTGGCTTGTAGGGAATAAAGAGGCAGGAAGACTATTTTATATGGTAACATCGATTTATTTGTATTCACAGTGGCTTGTAGGGAATAAAGAGGCAGGAAGACTACTTTATTTTACAGAATTAACTATTTTGAATTGGACATGATCCCAAGCACTGCATAGTATGGAAACTGTGTGTGCAACATAGCACTTTCATTTTTTTTTTAACATTGTTGACATTAGAATATCTTCTTCAAGACATGTACACTAAGTGTTTTAGGTTCCTCTCTAAATACATGAGTATTTTGTCTATCGATATCTTTTGATTAAGGTTCACTACAGTTTTTATCATACTTCGCTTCTGTATATTGATATCGTTTGATTAAGGTTCTCAATTATTTTTTTCTGCTTCGTTGTTTCCTGCATTAACAAGTAACTTCTAGGAAAAGACAAAGAATAGCCTTATTTTTTCACATTAACTCTTAAGCTGTCACAAATAATGCACCAAAACCAGAGTCAAGCCCCACAGGTCTTTAAGTGTATTTTCAGACCATTTTGTATGCCCTGGATCAGTCCATTGACAACACATTGCCCCTTGTGCACCACATTGTTCCAGTTTGCTGTGCCCCCTGCATGTTCAGGCCCCAATATCTTTGAGTATATTTCATTCCATTCTTTCATCTTATCCTCAGTCTCCCCTCCTTTTCCTTCCACTTCTGATATGTATACTCTTTTTGTTGGTTTCTCCTCACTCATGTGTTCAAATCACTTCAGCTCACCCTCTTCAGTTTGTACAACCATACACCTAATGTTATTACATCGCTATAACTATACTTCTCCCTTATGCTCACATTTCTTACTTGAACACCCCTCCTTACATCATAGATTGTCTTCAAAAATTTCATTTTCAGCTCAGCTGCAATCTTCCATATTTTTTCATGTAGGTCCCACACCTCACATCCATACAGTGCCATCACAACCTCTGTACCATCAAATATACCCATTTTTGTCCTCAGATACAGTGATCTCTCTCTCCACGCACTCATCAGAGCACCTGGGATCTTTTGATTCACTTCAGCTCCCCTGCTTTCTCCAGGTTCACTCCATTTACTCTAATACTGAAACCAACCTGTCGCTCTCCCCTGCTAAAACTTCATAACCTTATGTTAAATCACATAAATCCCGACTTCCCCATTCATACATAGTCCAATTCAGACACCAGCTTCTGCAGTTTTTCAGTCAAGTCTGACACCAAAGCTTTGTCGTCATCTAACCGCAACAGACTCGCCTCCCTGGCATCCCCACCCCCAACTGACTGTAGATGTGCACTTCTCTCCAAAACCCTATTTACCTGTCTCACCACACCATCCAGTAGCAGGTTAAACAGCCATGGTGACAGCACATGCCCTTGGTGCAGAACCACCTTAACCTGGAACCATTTGCCCTCCTCTCTTCTTACTCATATATGTAGGCTTTGCTCTCTTACTAAATACTCCCCAATGCCTCCTGTAGCTTTCCTCCCACACCATCCATATATTCATAGTGCCTTCAGCAAAATATCTCTTATCAGCCATACACTGTTGCCAGATCCACAAATGCCACATAAGATCCTTCTTTTATTGTTTCTCACAGTTTCTTCAAGGCAAACACTTGATCCACACATCCTGTACTACTACTACTACTGAAGCCACATCTTTCTCCCTAAATCTGATACTCATTGTAAGTCACCACCCTTGTGATCACCACTCGTCCATACAACTTTATAGGTATACTCAGCAAACTCTTACCTTGTATTTCAATTTCTAAAAGATGGAACAGAAGAAGGAGCTAGCAGGAATTGCTCATCCTTCTCGTAGGCTCTGGTTAGGATGTCTAAATGTGTGTGGATGTGACCACGATGAGAAGAAAGGAGAGAGAGATAGTATGTTTGAGGAAAGAAACCTGGATGTTCTGGCTCTGGGTGAAGCAGAGCTCAAGGGCAAAGGGTAATAATGATTAGGATATGTCTAAGGAGTTGTCAGGGGATGATGAGAGGACAAGTGCTAAGGAAGGAGTAGCACTACTCCTGAAGCAGGAGTTATGGGAGTGTGTGAAAGAGTGTAAGGTAGTGAATTTTAGTCTGATTAAGATAGAAATGAAAGTGGGTGGCAAGAGATGAATGATTTTTAGTGCTTATGTACATGTACCTGGCCATGAGAGGAAAGATAATGAGAGGCAAGTGTTTTGGAAGCAGTTCAGTGTCTGTATCAGCAGATTTTTAGTGATCTGTGATTTAAGGGTGAAGGTGAGTGATATGGTAGTTGATGGTATAATAAGGGGGCATGGGGTATTCAGTATTATGAGTAGAATTGGTGAACAGCTTTTGGAGTTGTGTGCTGAAAAAGGACTGGTGATTGGGAATACCATGTTTGAAAAGTGGGTCACACACAAGTGTAAGTATGTGAGTAGGAAAGATGGTCATTGGGCATTATTAGATTACATATTAATTGATAGTCATGTAAAAAGAGAGACTTTTGGATGTAGATATGCTGAGAGGAGCTGCTGGTGGGATGTTTGATTATTATCTTGTGGAGGTGAGGGTGAAGATTTGTAAAGGTTTTAGGAAATGAGGAGACAATATCAGTGAGAAGAGTAGTGAAAGTAAGTGAGCTTGGAAAGGTGACTTGTATGAGGAAATTCCAAGAGAGATTGAGTGTAGAATGGCAAAAGTGAAAGTAAAGGAAGCAAGGGGAGTGGATGAAGGATGGGAAGTATTTAGGGAAGCAGTGCCGGCATGCTGAGGTTATTAGGTTAGAAGTGTTGAGGGACAGGTTAGATGTGAGTTTGAATGGAGAAAATTTTATTGGAGGAAGTGAAGTGTTTTAGACACTTGGGAGTGGACACGGTAGGAAATGGTACTATGGAATTGGAAATGAGTCATAGGTGGGTGGGGGGGGGGCAAACATTCTGGGAGCAGTGAAGAATGTGTGGAGAGATCATTTTCTGGGAGGGCAGAAATGGGTATGTTTGAAGGTAGAGTATTTCCAACATTATTATATGGCTGGGAGACAGGGCTTTAGATAAGACTGTGCAGAGGAGGGTGGGTGTGTTGGAAATAAAATTTTTGAGAGCAATATGTGGTTTGAGGTAGTTTGATCGAGAAAGTAATTAAAGGGTAAGAGATAACTGTGGTGATAATAAGTGTGTGGTTGATAGAGCTGAAGAGGTTGTGCTGAAATGTTTTGGACATTTATTGAAAATGAGGAAAGGTTGATAGTAAGGATATATGTGTCAGAGGTGGAAGGAACAAGGAATACAGGGAGACCAAATTGGAAATGGAAGGATGGATTGAAAATGGTTATAAGTGACTAGGGCCTGAACATTAGGTTGGATTGTTTTTACACTTTTTTGATATTCATTAGGGGGTAGTGCAGAAAAGTTGTCGATCCATGAGAAAAAATTCTGCAAAACATACGGGTTCTCTGTGCCAACATCTTTTCAATGCTGGTTCCTTTGAAGCAGAGAATAATAATGTATTTTGCTCCAATTGGCATGCTTTCATCAAGTCTTCAGTTTGTTTCAGTTGTTCTGGTTGACCAAATATAGGGCACTTAGTTGCTTACCTAGTACTGCAGCTTGCCATTTCACTGATGAACATAAACATATGACACCATTCCTCTAAGAGCACTCAGATGCGACTGAGAGATGAGCTATCCCTTTGCTGGTTGAGCCAATGAAATCTGAGCCATTGCGCTCTTATCACGTGATCAGCATGAGGCATGCGGATAAAGAGCACATAATTGGCTAGTTTCTACGAGGAAATAATGTTCTGTGCTTGGAAGACGTTTACTATAACCATTTAATGGGAAACTACTTCAATTGGGATTAATACTAGATTTTGCACTTATTGGTCAAATAGAATATAGCTTTCATCATTCATGGATTTGATAAGTTACTGAAATATTTGTCTTAATCTGTTCACATTATTTAAATGTATTTAAAACATCATTATTATAACACCCATGGCTGAAAAATATTGCAATTAGATTTTCAGCAGTCTTTTTTAAAATTAGCCGTATTTTTTGCAGAATTTTTTCTCGTATATCCACAACTTTTCCGCACTACCCCCAAGTGAATATCAAAAAAAGTGTAAAAACGACCCACCCCACTGAACATGCTGGTAGGTGAAAGACAAGCATAGGATAGAGTGAACTGGATGATATGGTATAATGGGGTTGACAAGCTGTCAGTGGACTGAAGTGTCCAGGGCCTAGTTGTGGATAGGGAGCTGTGGTTTTGGTGCATTACACATGTAAGCTAGATAATGGATGTGAACAGGTGCATTCTTTCTTTCTTTCTTTTATCCCCCCTAGTGCTGCCTTGCCAGCGCATGAAACCGCAATCAAGTATGAAAGAAAATGGAAGACTTTTTTCTCACTTGCTTCTGTAAAGTAGCATTATACAGGCATTCATCCAGCCCTCTGGCACCTTAACCTAAGCCATACTTACATTGAAAATCTTGACTAACCTGTCAGCAAAATTGTTACCCCTTAAGAAATTTAACTGTATTCCCAACCACTCCAGCTGCTTTACCACAGTTCTTAAGCAAGGCTTTCACCACCTTTTCTCTTCACCAAGCCATTTGTTATGACTTTTGTGCCATGTACCTCCATGTCCCAAATATCCCATACCTTTCACCCAATCTTCTAATGCCTTTACGTCCTTCAAAATACCAAATTCATTTCTTCACCATTTTCCCGTCTGCTGCCGTCTCTGATTCTCCCATTTGCTCTCTTGTTCTTAACACTCTATTCACCTCCTTGTGAAACTGAATTTTGCCGAAGTTTAGAAATACTCTCTCACCCCATCTTTCGCTCTTTCAGACTTTCTCATCACTTCTTTCACTCTCCCTCTTTTTAAGCCCCCTGTACCTTCATCTTGACTTTCTGCCATTTCCTCTTGTACATCACTCAGTCACTGGGAACTCCTTTCATGCAGTGCCCATATGTCACTCTTTTCTTTCTCTCACTTACAGCTGAATTTCTAATTCTACTGGTATTTACCTTTTGCTATTCTTCACTGTTTTTTAGTATCTTCACAAAAGCCTCTATTCCAAGCCTGTTCACTTCCACCACCCTCTTCCCACTTTTGTTATTTTCTCTTTTCCTAAAGCTTCCACAAATTTTCACCCTTGCTTCCACCTAAGAGTGATTAGACATCCCACCAGCTGCTCCTCTTAGCTCCTTTCCATCCAAGAGTCTCTCCTTGGCTTGCCTATCATTTACTATATAAATCTGGTTCACCGTTTACCCCATACACCTGTGTATACTTATGTATGTACCATTTTGTAAAACAGGTATTCCCAGTTACCATTCCTTTTTTAGCACACTACTCTACAAGCATTTCACCATTTTTGTTTTCCTTGGATGCCTCATACCTGCTACTTATGCCCTAAACTGTCACATTGCTCCTTCTTTCATTCAAGTTACCTACCACTAGTACTCAATCCCTTGCATTAAATTTGTGTCGTATTCTCTCAACTCCTCCCAAAACTCTTGTCTTTTTCTTGACTTTTTCCTACCAGGTGCATAAGCATTAGATTTCACCCACCTCTTTCATTTTCACCAGCAGTCTTGAGCCCTCTTCCTCACAATCTTTCACACATTCCCATAAATCTTACTTCAGCAGAAGTGCCACCCCATTTTTGCTGTGGCACTCACACTAGCCCCAGACTTTACTCCTTAGACTTTACCAAACTAATCTTCCCCTTACCTCTTGCGTGTAATTGCACTCTTGCCAGAATATTTAGGTTTCTTTCCTCAGCATCCTACCTCTCTCCTTTTTCAAGGAGGATGAATATTCTTGCTTTGGCCCCATCTGTTTCTACAAGGAATATGAGGATAGTATTCTTTCTTCCTTCTCCCAAGGGTTGAAGACTCATATTATGATTGTTTTTTTTTTTCAGTTTCCTTGACCGGGTCCACATTGTGCGACAGCCAGACTACACTCCCACTGAACAGGATATACTACGCTGTCGAGTACTCACGTTAGGAATTTTTGAGACCAGATTTCAAGTAGACAAAGTTAATTTCCAGTAAGTATGTTTAACGCTTGTAGACAAGTTGACATGAGATTAGGTAGATGGTAAAGACAGTGTTTATTTCTTAGAGCAGTTGCCCAATGGCACAGATGTATAAATGATGCTGTTACTGATTTGTTGAATATGTTCAGACCAGTTGATTTGTATGTAGTACATACACACACACACTTAAGCATTAGATTTTCAGTATGTGTGCCAGTGTTTTGGAGTTTAAAAAGGGTTTGGGAGTTGAAGTTTCCCAAGTTCAAATCGTATGCAGGAGTGTTACCAACTTCAGTAAATCAATTTTTCTTTCCCTATTTAGGAGGCCCTGTTAGTAAGAGAGTGAGTGGATAGCATAAATGAAGTGGTGTGGTTAAGCTATTTATAAAATTTTGCTGCTCTTACTTGTCAAAGGGGAGTAATGTTTTAGTACAACCAAAAAGGCAATTCTCTCTCTCTCTCTCTCTCTCTCTCTCTCTCTCTCTCTCTCTCTCTCTA
>JAYMFT010037143.1:0-15753 GCA_038088735.1 Panulirus argus | reverse complement strand
TAGCTAAAGACCAGAAAGACCTATCCGTGGATGACGAGGAGAGGTTATCGCACTTCCTTTGAATAAATAAACGCTTCACCTCACGAATAACGCGCTTGCAGCGATTGCGGGCTGTGATAAAAGCTGAATGGGAGCCAGAGGTAGAAGAGTTTTTCCAAGCCCAATATGCCTGATCCCTTGCCTGAATGGCCTTAGAACGGAACGGTTGAACCATGGATTGGATGAAGAAGTAGTCTTGGA
Organism: Panulirus argus; assembly: GCA_038088735.1. Lineage (NCBI taxonomy): Eukaryota > Metazoa > Arthropoda > Malacostraca > Decapoda > Palinuridae > Panulirus > Panulirus argus. The sequence continues at coordinate 15,513 of JAYMFT010037143.1, read as the reverse complement.
GGAAGAGGGGATAAATGCATCCATTCCCGCAAGAATAACCTCTTTTATGCGGTTTGCGGAGACAGAAGCATCACCACAAAAGAGACGGTAATTTACCCAAGGGGAAAAAAAAAAAGTTACGTAAGTTATTCCAGTCAGCTTTGTTCAGAAGCCAGTATTTACGCTTAGAAGGTGCTGCTGGAGGTGGAGGTGCCGTTAGAATAGATACATTTATGAGAGTATGATGAGATGAACCAACTGGGGCCGAGATTCTGTATTTAAAGCGAGATGGACTAGAAGTGAAAAACAAATCCATAATATTAAGAGAGTGGTCATAGCGGTCAAACGTGAAAGTGGGAAAGGAATGTACAAAATGAAAAGAGAGAGATAGAAGGACTGAAAAATGTGTAAGATATCATTGAACTGCTGAGTCTGTTCCATATATCTCTCATATACCTATCCCATTTATCTGTCACAGAGACTTAAACTCAGTGAGACGGGATTAGAAGGCCGAGAAGACTGTAAGTAAGGAGCTGAGTACTAGTTTGAAAGTATGTTAATCACTGAAGGTAAATCAGCCCCCAGCACTACCCGAACGGGGCGGGAGTATAACATGGAAAGCATCGTATTCATTAGGAGAGACTTGACTTGATCCATGAAGGAACGAGACCCATATAAGGCACATGATGCTGATGGTATCTCGCTCTACATACATACTCCAGTAGTGTACTGAAATCCTTGACGAGCTACTGAAGAAGCTGCTAGATAATCACTAGATGAGGGATTAGTACCACGGGAGTGGGTGAAAGCAAAAGTTGTTCTCTTCATAAAGTTAAGCGACTGAGAGTTACCTTTAACTTCAGGTTAGTATGACTAACATGTGCAGGAAACAAACAGGTGACTGCCTAAGATGTACAAGATGCCTGATTACGAGGCAACATGGGTTCGGTGAATACATTACAGAAATGCTAGACTCTTCTCACGACCCGGGCCCCATCCTTAGATGGAAAAGAAATAGAATGTGTCCCTTATTTGGACTGACATATAACATTTGACACTGTCTCATGTACGAGACTGTTGAAAAGAATATAGAAGTCCTGGTAGGTGAAAGACGAATGTTTCTGTGTCAGTGAATCGAGAGGTATCGAAGTGAAAGGGACACTTTAGATGTTTCTTTTCAGACTGTCTTTTCAAACTAGGTGAAGGTAACCAGTGGCGTCCCGCAGGGCTCGGTTCTGGGCTGCTGTTATTCCTGATCTATGTAAATGACTTGCTAGGGAGGCTTGAGTCATGGCTGAATATATCTGTGTATGACGTCAAGCTTGTGAGAATGACACGGTATTCGTGATTGCTACAGAGACTGGCTTCAGCACTAGTGAAAAGGCATGGCTAATGAAATTCAGCTCAAATGTAAACTGATAAAGACGTGGAACACCAAAAATGAATAAGAGTATTTCTGTGTTAATGACGAAAGTAAACCAAAGAAGTTTATTTGCAATTAGGACCTCACACAAATATAGTGTCCAGTATGTCACCAGAAAATCGTATTAAAAGGATGGTGAGGGAGGCAAACTACCCGTGTATGACTAGTATGGAGATTTTCCACATACCACAGATAGTCGACCAAAATCAAATGAAGCGTCTCCAGTTTAGTCACTCCGCTTGAGAAGGCTTATAGAGTTCGTAGAAAGAGGCTGAACCAAAGACTGCTGAGAGTTTAGGAGAGGTTGGAATCCTTAGACTTATTTACAGAAAGACATGGAAGATTATAAAGTGACATGGTAACCATATTCTAAATTCTTCCCTGAGCTTCATTACTGAGTATGGGAAAAAATATTAAAGTGGAGAGGAATCACTCAACAAGACTGTGCGACAGGACATTGAGCTAAAGAACAGTGAGGAGGGACGGGGAAATTTTTTTTAGGTGCGACAGGACATTGAGCTAAAGAACAGTGAGGAGGGACGGGGAAAATTTTTTTTAAACAGTTTATGTCATAATTATCTGCCTACTGGGATTTGACAAAGAACCTCCGTGAAGTCTATAATCCTTTTGCGCTACCGCTCACAAGGTGAGCATGATATGCATAATAAACAACCCGCTGACAGCGGCAAATATAAAAAACTGCGGTTGGGAGTTTGGTCCCACGAGTGTGAAGCTGCCCGCCTATACATGTGTATAGGTAATTACACACACACACACACACACACACACGCACACCCACCATCTGGTCCCTGTATCGGGAGGGCTTCATGTTGCAGAGTTAAGACTGAGCTCGTGACAATGACGAAAGACGATCCATATGAAGCCCACCGCGAGGGCTCGTTTTCTTGTCCCTCATTCCTCAGGCTTCCTTCTTTAGGCACCGAAGCAGCGGATTGATTTTTTTTTCTTCTTACTACGACCGCTTTTCTCACCTTTAATGGAAAACCAGGCATGTAAAATCACTGAATAAACTGGCACGTGAGATAAGAAGATAACAAAGGTCCTGATTTCTGAATTGAGGTTATCGCAGGCCAGGTCGTAGGGCGCGTCGTTAAGGCCCAAAGGACCGTCGCGCCGTTACGGTCCAGGCACCGCAGGAGGTACCCTGGGACGTCCGCTGGGAGGCAGCGGGACTATCAGGGAGGACATCACCACCGCCGCCTCCCGGGACGCACGGGATTTGCCGAAAACTCACATGGTCCTCACAGCAAGGGAATCACGCTCCATCAGTTCCCTGAACGGCAGGACGACTGCTGGTGTGTCGGGACGACTGCTGGTGTGTCGGTGGGAGGGAGTACCGTGGAACCGGTATCCCGGTTCTGGGCTTTGATGGTGGGATGATTTCAGGGGTGTAGGGAGAGCGGGAGGCTGTTGTAGAATGGTGGTTGTGGAGGAGTGAAAGAAGGCAGGCCTCGACGACCAAGGACCACACGGGAAGGTGCAGTTAGGGGAGATGGCCTCAGTGTGTGTGTGCATGGTGGAGGTTGGGGGTTACACATGGTGCGTGGTACGTGATGGTATGTTGGTAGGGGTAGGTGACAGAGGATTTGAGACGCAGGTGTCAGGGTGAGGTAACACATGCTACGGAGTGTATAGTGTCACAAGCAGGTAACACATTCACTGAGATACTTTTTATTTTTTTGGGGGGGAGAGGTAACACATGCTACGAAGCACACAGTGTTAGGGGAGAGGTAACACATGCAACGAGATACATGGTGTCGGGAGGGGAAGGTAGCACATGTTGTGGGATACATGCCGTTGGAGGAAGGGAAGACATGGTGCAGGACAAAAAGTGTTAGAAGGAAGTAACATATGGGAAGACTCACTTGGTGTAGGGGGAGGTGACACAAGCTGTGGAACACTTGGTGTAGGGGGAAGTTAACACATGCGGCGGAACACTAGGGGTTTAGGAGGAGGTAAAATATCATGCATGATACTTCATGGCTGGGGAAAGGTAGCACACAATGTGTTATGTGTAATGGAAAAGTGAAAACATAGTGACCTGAGATATGTAACAGATGGTGGGAAACATGGCTGTTGTAACGAGACACATGGAGCGTAGTTGAAGGTGTCATACGATGCGAGACTTAGCTATATGGGTAACGGGGTGGGACGTAACACGCTAAGCTAAACTTCAGGTGACGTAGGTGACTGGCAACACAAGAAACGTGACAGTAGGGAGGTAATACATGGTGCGAGACACATGTTAGTGAGGAAGGTACACATGGTGTCGGGTATGGTACCGTATGTTGAACACATGATAGAAGTGATACATGATGCGGAAATTTGGTGAGGAGGTAACGCATGGTGTGAAGCGCCTGGTGATAAGAAGAGATGGTGACGCGTGTATGGAACAAGGTGACGGGGTACAGGAAACATATAGTGTGAGGCATATAGTAATGAGTGAAAGTAACACACGATACGTGACAGATGGTGGGAGTAAGAAGGGTAACAATGGTGCAAGGCGCATGGTGGCGTTAGACAAGATTTAACACACTATAAGAAATAATGATTGGGAAAGTAGCACATTATGCGGGACAGATTATGGTACTCAGATGATGCACGGTGCGACCCACGCGGTTATATATAACACCAACACATCAGGTGTGGGAAGGTAAACCGCTCTTTAGGACTCACTCGTGTCTGTCTTACAGCCTCCTTTCTCTTCTTTGCTCTCCATGTGGTTTAAGATCTAACAGATCTTCTCTTTAACACTCATGTTCCCACTGCTATCACCCAGTAGACACACATTGTGACGAGGGTTCGATCCCAGTTTCTTGGGTCATCCTGCTAAGACTTGTACTACGTTTATCCACAATCCCGCTGCTGCACCCGAACAGTGTAGATAACAGTTTAAATGCATTCGAACCGAACTGTGAAGGTCTCCAGACGATGCTGGGGGAAGTGTCAGTTATCAAAACAGGAAACCATGATTCAGTAATTGCCTTCATATATAACCCACTAGATGCCGGTACCCCTTGAATTAGCTGAGCAATTAAGGAACAGAGAAACCTGCGGTGATAATCGGGGACGCCTCATCACGAATTAAATTTCCTAGAGGACGTTCATGTGCTAAACCTGAGGTGGAAATCGGTGGGGCACGAAATGGTTGCTAAGGTAACAGTCTAGCTAAGTACATATACTTAGGGAAAATTTTCTCCTCATGTAATGGATGAATGTGGCATACTATAAATACAAAAGAATATCTAAGGCCTTATGCTCACGAACATCGAAAAGTTTGTCAAACAGCTGCCACAACAACGTACTCAGACCGCATCCTGATGAAGGTGTAGACGGTTGCCACCCTAGGACAACTTTCTGTTGCATAAACTGGGAAAGGAGATAAAGGAAGGACTGTTGATCATTCATTGGAAGAGCGCTGTGAGTAACTTGACCCTAACTCGGTGCATGGAGAAAACAGACTCAGAATTTATTTAAATATGCACCAGACACAACCCAGAAAAGAAAGATGATAAACACAGCGGGACATGAGAGCCTCGAGGCCTGTATAAACGAAGGAAATTAGTCATAGTCCTTCTTAGTCTCCTGAACTCTCTTCCCCAGAAGGAGCAAAAGTTGGACAGTGAAATCTAAACCGTTAAGCAAAAACTGAAGATTTTTTAACATTAAAAACTGTAGATATGAGAGAATGAAAGATTAAAAAGAAATATAAATATATTTGTCGTATTCAAAGAGAAAATCGAAAAAACTAGTCAATATGACCCCTTTGCTTACAGAGGAGGATTCATACTCGGAGGCATGATAGTATAGGAGGATTCAGACACGGATGACAGAACAATAAAGGTGGATTCATACGCAGATGACATGATGGGGAAAGAGAATTCAGTAATGGATGACATGACAGTAAAGGAGGATTCATACACAGATGACATGAAAGTAATGCACGAAATTTAAGAAAGCAGTCCGCATCACAGTGTTTGTTGAGTAAACATAATCAGGCTTGACGATCCAAAAGAGTTCTTCGTAAATAGTACTTCCCCAGCGTCAAGCACGTCAGTAATCAATGTTTACGCTGTCCGACCTCTGAAAAACCATGGGCAGCGTGACTGTGCCTCATGCTGTAGAACCGCACTGCTGGAAACTCTTCGTACTTACGAAAGAACTTGAAAAAATGTCAGAGACATTAAACACCTTTGTAAAAAGGAACTTTGACATTTGAATTGTCCTGGGGAGAATAGTTACCACAAAAAAAGATCCAGTAACATTTCATTTCACGAGTTTAAAATAGTATTTAAGATGAAGATGATCGAAGATGGGGCATCAGAGAATGCCCCTCATAAATTCTCCTGTAATATAATCCTAGAAACCCTTGATGGACAAAACGGAAGACTGATGTTAAGGCCTTTGACAAATTTGGTCATGGAGGGACAGGCCATCAAATGCGTACAAAGGGAGTTACCAGCACGTTGGGATTTTGTAACAAACATATCTCAAAGAGTGACAGCCAACCGTACGAAGTCCCCGACCTCTTTTGTTAAAAGTCCCGTACCCCCTGAGTACTTTACTTGCTCCCTGGCTCTTCCTTACTCCCTCAGGTGACATTGATAGCGACACACAGTACAGCAATGTACCGTCCTCGGTGGAGAACGCAGGGCTTATTGTAGTAATCTCATCGAGTGAAGGTACAGAAAACATACAAATACCTGCCAATCAAGTCTTTGAGTGAACCGCCGAAGATAGCGTGATGGTCACCTGGGAAAAGGTTACAGGTCGTCTGGTATGATGGGAAAGAAGAAATTAAATCATGCTCCGAAAGCAAGATTGGAATAGAAGAACAGGAGAAAAATGCGTCAAAGTTTTCCGAAATGATGACCCGAGATGACTTCAATTTTCATGAAATTTTCGAAGAATATGGTGAAACTACGACCATGGTAGGCTGGGTATTGGAGACTCGGAACAAGCTCTTTGCTCAAAGCACTTGCTCTGGGCCAATAAGAATACTTGTGTGTACCAGCATCGCCATAGAGGGCCGTGGATGTTGCCGAGGTATAAAACAGCCGATGGTCCTTTGCTGCCCGCAACTATTTCGTAAAACATTTGAATTATTTTGGATTTGTACAAATTTATCCCTTGAACATTATCCTTGGGGGTCATCCAGACTCGGCGCTTCTCGAAATTCATTTGTTCCACGGGGTTCCCATATGTGTACGATCACGTGGTTCCCCCTACCTTCAGTTCTTGTTCAGACATCGTGTCGGTCTGTGGTCCTACTCCTTCTGTCTGTTATTAGGTGTTTAGGTCCGGTAGACGCATGGAGAGTGATAGTGTAGGTGATGAGTAATCTATATATGATAAACACCCTACAGATCATGGTAATGTAGGGAAGCTCTTGTCTGTTAGCAGGAAGCCGATGGTCTGGAGAATTGATACCATTTAATATAATGTCCTTTATATTGGATTTTTTTAAGTAACTTTTTTCATATCGGTTTTCATTTTCTTTATTTTTGCCTTTTACAATAACCACTTCCATTTATGTTTTCCTTATTTTTGTACCTTAATAAGGTAAAGTAAAGCTTAAAGTTCAAGTATATTTTATTTTCAATAAATTGCAATTAGAACTATTTTTTTTTTTTTTTTATCCCAACGGGCCTGTTGGACCCGAGGGTAATGTATCGTTCCTTACATATAACGATACTTCTTTACGCTCTTACTAAGGAATCTCTTTTATGGAGCGATACAGCGCAAAGGAAGTTGGCAACTTCCACCGGGCGGGACCTCATGTCAAGAAGTGTGATGATGTAAACTGAGGAATAAGTGTTCGTTGTTTTCAGTATGAAAGTTACATATGGGCATGACGGATCCTATGATGTGTTGACTGTGTGTCTGTTGTGTTTTAGAGATGGATGGTAGTCACATGTAGACGAGAAAGGATAAATCGAACATACCTGAGGAGTGTTGTTTCAGATGAGTTTATGCCTTGTGGGTTAGAATTTGAGACTGGGTTGGCGAAGCGGTTGTTATTCCTTGTCAAGTCATAACTTTGTGTATGTGCTTAGTCAGTGTCACGGTTGTTGGAGAAGGCGTGGGGGGGGGGGGATCCGTTAGTACAGATTGGTGAATTGTGAAGCAAGGGTAAGTTTTTTGTGTCTACTTGAGGGTTATTGTTAGCTATGGCTTAAGTAGGAAAGTTCTGTGATTGCGAAGAACTGAATGTCGAACATAATGAAGTGAGAATGTATTGGAAGTAGTTTTATTTCACTGTTCAGGTGTTCATTGTTTATGGCTACGAAGCAGCCAGTGATTTCTCTAAGGGACTTGTATTGTTTGGTTTGCAGTTTTGCTGCACTTGCCCGCTGACAGGTTGGAAAAGATATACGGGATATGTCATGATATACACAATAAAATTACTCGAAAGCCCAGTCCACAAACTACTTGTGGAGATAAATCCTTATCTTGCTGGAATGATAACTTTGGTGGAATGTGTAATTTAGATCTACTAGAAGCAAATGAGTAGTAGGAAACGTCAAGGAAAATAACAAGTATAAGGAACGCCGTGAGAAACGTCTGAATTTTTTCAGAAAAAAGAACAGCACAGTTAACTGCAAGGTTCTTCAGACCGCCCAGGTTGAACAGCACATGAAATATGGACACCTGGAGCGACAGACAGGCTTGCGCACCAGGCCCTCATCAGGAGAGCTTTTGTCGAAGACTGAGCTGCGGGGGTAGATGACACTACCCTCCTCCCCGCACCACTTGGTGCCAGCGTTGGGTGTAGGTAAGCTGAGGTTTGCTTGTGTTTTACCCTGACCCCTCCCTGGGAGGCGGTGTGGTTGGGGGGTATGTATACAGCAGAGGCGATTTCATTAAGGCGACCTCACGTACTGCATTTCCCATGAGCGATAACTGAGTGCTAGAGCGCAGCGATGGCCAAAAACACCTTAACCACAAGGATGACAATCCTGGCCCCCCAGGTCTTATAACCCTGTACGCAGAACACACGAGTATTCCACTCCAGAGACACACAACATCACTGTGGCCGACGGGCGCCGCGGACCACACACCAGGAACTCACCCTTGTCGGAGTGGTCACCTGACCACTACCACCTTCCAGTCCAAAGCAGCTGTAGTTTAAGTTGTATTTCACGAGGTCGCTGTTGTGTAAGGAAAGACCTTTACGTTTAGTCATATTCCTTTCCAGGGACTGTACAGTTACCAAGGTACGTCAGTTCCCCAGTGTAGTCAGCCTCACTCAGATACCCAACCGTCTGTGTTCCCTCTCCTGCAGGTGTGATTGTGCCTCACTGCGTGGTCCCCTCACTTCCCAGTCCTCCTCGACCTTCCAGCTCAACTTAACCTCACAGCCACTCGCTATCCTCACGACCCACAGCCTCACTCAACCCAATCCTTCTCACAAGCGATTAAGTGCCGGAAGTCACAGACACCAAGTGTCATGTAGTTTGTGAATGAGCGTTACATGTGTGGTCTGTTAAAGGGCGGCAGATATGGGGTCTGTTTAGCGATGGCACGTGTCAAGAGGGCGGCATGTGTAAAGCCAATTATGTTGCGGTATGTGTGGGGTCTATTAGGGGGCAACACTTGTAGGGTCTGCTTTAGGGCGGCTTGTGTGGGTTCTGTTAAAGAGGACATATGTAGAGTCCGTGATGAAGCTTCACATATAAAGTCTGCGAGGGAGCTTCGCATGTAGAGTCTGTAATGGAGCTTCATTGTAGAGTCTGTGAGGAGGCTTTACATGTAGAGTCAGTGAGGGAGCCGCACGTATGGCGTGAGGGATCAACAGTCATGGAGCACTGAGAAGGGGTGAAGGGCATGGGGAACATACCTATAAGGAAGGCAGGCAGTGAGGCATGGAATGACTGGGCAACAACACCTCTGGTCAAATATAAAGATGTTGTAGAGGCTGTAACACAGCTGGTCAGCCATGTGGATGCTGTAAAGGCTTTAACACAGCTGGTCAACGATGAAGACTTTGTAAAGCCTCAACATAGCTGGTGAGCCATGGAGATGTTGCAGGAGGGAACGTCCTGTGCGCTACAAAATTTATCTCCATAATGTGTGGTACACATGTTTAGTGTGAGAAAGAGCAGTCGCTAGAATCAGCATATATCAATTATTTCCGACGTTCAGAATTATTCTTACTGTAAAGAAACCTGAAGCTTACCGCCCATCTGACCCGGAGTTGAACCTGGAACTACGTTAAAGAAAACTGGATCTTCGAACCCAAGGGTGAAATTGTACTTAACGTTAAAGAAAACTCGATCTTTCGCTCTTCTAACCCAAGGGGAAAAAATAAATGGCATGACATTCGTAAAATATTTTCGTAAAACCGAAAACAAAAAAGTAGAATGCGTCAAGATATGAAGTATGACATCACAGCCACGGCAGCAGCAGCATCATGATGGTGAAGACCATTCTGGTGTGATAAATTATTAATGAACAGTCCCAGAAGCGCTGCACTTCACGGATTAGGTAATGCGTCTGCTTAATGATGTCTTCACCTGGGCGATTCATCTTGCTCTGGAGAGGTTCTGGAGGGTTGAGGGTATAGTTGTTCGTTCGTTGATGTGAGGCGTCTCTGTGTGTGTGTGTGTGTGTGTGTGTGTGTATCTGTAATGCCTTTATGTGTGTGTGTTTGCGTGCGTGCGTATCTATTTGCCTGCCTGTTTTTATATCTGTCTGCAACAAGACAGTTGAAACAGAAGCCCTTGACATTCTCCAAGGTCACGAGGCGATACTAGAGTGTAAGTCAGTGCTCCGTGATATCAACTCTCCGTTCGGTAATTATAGAGTGAAGACGTTGGCATAATCGTCGGGCAGAGTGTTGGGGTTGTGGTCCCAGACAAAGCAAACTCCACCGTTAACCTGAGCCACAGAGGGAACTAAGCTAACATTATCGTAAGCCAGACCACGTGAGTGTTGAGTCTCACCCTTACCGCCAGGATCCTCCCAGACCTGTACATGGGAAATTAACCCATCGAGGACGACGACATACCCTCTTGATTACGACGACTCAGCCTCTTAAGTACAACGATTCAGCCCTGTAAGTGCGAAGACTTAACCCCTTGAGTGTGACGATTCAGCCCATTGGGTACGACAACTCGATTCCTTGAATGTGACGATTTAGCCCTATGAGTACGATAACTTGAGGACAGTTACTCTTTGAGTACGAGGACGAAAGTCATCATATTCATCATATGCAAGGAGTAAACCCCTTGAAAACGACGACTTAGCCCCATGAGGGTGATGACTTAAGGACGATTACTTGATCCTTGAGTACGATGACGAGAGTCATCATATTCAGAGGTGTCATCATACTCGAGGGGTTAAGTTGTACTTAAGAAGTTAGGTCGTCATACTCAAAGGGTAAAGTCTTTGCACGTAAGGAGTTCAGTCGTGTTCCAGTGTTACGTCGCCCTACCCAAGGGTCTTCGCTGAAATCTCTATCAGATGGAACATCAAAATATGGAGCCTTCAGCTCACATTCCTGTCACACGAACCCCAAATATGGAACCCACTGCTAACGTTCCCGTCATCCGAAATTCTCAGAGTATGGAGCCCCCAGCTAACGTTCTCGTCAGCCGGACCCCCAGAGTATAAAGCCTGAACGTTCCCGTCAGCCGAAACCCTAAAGTATGGATCCCCCAGCTTAGCGTTCCCGTCAGCCGCACCCCTGGCGCGTTGGATAACAAACTTAGACGACTTTACGAGGCTGAGCACCGAGTATATGGTAAGGCACGCTGGGACGGAGTGTGGGCCTCGTCACAACGGGATAGCCTACCAATGTACCAATGAAGGAGTTTGGTTAGGGTATCAGACACCAGCACCATCAGAGTATCTTACAGCCCTCTGCACCTAGTTGTAGGATGTCGTTAAGGAAGTATTCAGCATCAGGTTAGGTTTATTGTATAGTCGCTCGGTTGAGATAACCTTATGGCAAACCTCAGTGATGTCTTGCACACCCTTCAGGACGACAACCCCTCCTCATAAAGTTCCCTTCGCATGAATGGTCTTCGTTTGTCTATCTCAGTCATTGATAATATGTTAATAAATCTGAATAACTTTAGGTACTCATTCCCAACTGCGACGTTCAGATTAGCAGGTATGGACAGTAGGACCATTGTGTGCGCCGTATACACCAGGGCACACATGCTGATCCCGTCTGGGCACATCGCCGTAATGCCCTTTTTAATATGAAGATCTCAGAAGTTAGATTATTGTTATTATTTCTTAAAACTTTCCACTCCGTGATCACATACAAGATGGATAAACGCATCTTGAAAGAATACATCCAGCCAAGGAATCACCAACTATGTATACCGGGAGAGGTGCATTTTTCTGAACAGCCACTTGACCAAATTCTATGGGACTGATTTGTTGATTAGGACGAATGGCTTAGCAAGAAAGATACCGAAGTAATCCCTCGAGAGTGTCTCAGCGTGTCTTGGATCGTCCAAGAAAACATACAGCGCAGGTGATGGTATCAGCGTCGCTGGCCGTCTGGCCCCACCGTCTTGATGCCGGGAACATAACCTAGCACCTCGCTGCTCGCGTCCTGGACAGACGCGTTCATGGTATCTGCCCCGTTTCCATTTCATTGATCTGCTATTTCTATAATGGTGTGTACCATTCACCTGGCCTTTTGATAATCCCTTTTTACCTTTTATTTCAAATTTTTTTCTTTTTGTAATTCTGTTGTTTTTGTTCCCTAGTATATATTTTTTCTTCTTTGTAATTGTGTTCATTATCCGGTTGATATGTGTCTCCCTCTTCAACATATTCATCTCATGCTGATTACTTACAGTTCCTACTTCTGTCATCATGTCTTGAATTCGTATTAGCTACCCAACACCTCCGTCGTCCAACACCCTTTACATCCTCAGTGCTCGTGTCACTTAATCACTGGGTCCTCTCCGTATTAGTATTCCTCCATGTCCCCTCCATCTATGATCCACCCATGACCACCCCGTTTTCTATGGCACCATTTTTGACAAATGATCTCTGCTCTAGAAAGCCACGCCCATATTCCTTTTATCCCGAAGTGTCTGGGCGCCCACTCCACCCATATAGGCCGACTGACACTGAGCATTGAATCATTAAATAATGGGTCGAGCTGCTAGTACTTTAAACAATAATTTAGATGAGATAACATAAGGATGTGCAGTGAGGCGACTGTCGACGGGAGAAAATCTAATGGCCCTTTGGTTGTACGTATTTAAGCTAGTAAGACATGCCTCCGTACCTGTGCGATGACGAGAGGCATTCTTATGGGTCTCGGCGGCATGTGCTTGGATTTGTATCCGTCCTGTTAGGTAGGGATGATGGTAGGTGACTCGAGGACGGCTTGGTGACGTGAACGGATCGCTGCAGGTGAACCGCTCTCAGCTCTTAACTTGAGTGCACCTCCGCCCTCCAATGCTCTACCAGAGCCCTGGATTCCCTATGCCACAACCCTTAGGTTCGCTGTCAAGACCGATTAAGAAAGTTTTATGATTCTTGGTGCATCTGTGATTTTATCTGTTTGTTACCTGATTGTTTTTGCGGTCAATTAAGTATAATTGTCATATGTTCCTTTATACCCCGTCATCCAGCATGCTAATGACATATATTTTTCTCTCCTGCAGGACATGAGCCGACGTAGGCGTCCGTAATGGTGGGCGTCCCTGGTGGTGCATCTGGTGGTGGCGTGGGCGTGGGCGCGGGAGTGGGTGTGGCCGGTGATGTTATCGGAGGAGGTGAGGGTGAGGACCTCCGTCGGGCGGCGGCCAAAGGAGACACTGCCAAGCTCCTGGCCTTGCTTGAGGAGGGCGCCGACGTCAACCTGAGTGATGAGGTAAGTCCCGCTCAGCCTGCTTGATCCACCTCTCGTCTCTGACCATAATCATCTTCGCTACATGTCTGGCCTGTGACCCCTCTGCCTTTACGCGTCTTGCTTATAAACTCCTCTGCCTGTAGCGTTTTCTGTGTTCTTTGGTTGACGCAGCGATGAGGCGATTAAATGTGTCAGTTACACGTCCGGGAATAAGCTTCGGCATCTTTACATGTCTCGCACGTTAGTCATTACACGTCTAGCCCTTCATCGTCTCCACGCAACCTTAACAACGCCATCCTTCTCACGTCTCGGTATAATCTTCGTCTGCTTGATTTGCGCTCCCTTCATCTCCTTGTCACCTTGGCTAGTATCTATATTTCTTCCCAAGTACGTTTCACGTTTCTCGCAGGATGTGAGAGATCGCCCCTCCTCGGCACCCGCTGTTTTTGTCTGTTTGGGGAAAAGATTCCTTCCGCTTGAGAATGATGTTTGTTGCTGTTTGATGGGAGGCCTTTTTTTGTGTCGAGTTCGTTTTTATTCTGATATTCTCTGACGCTTTTCTCTTCCATGTTGTTAACATTTGCCTAAGTTTAATGAGCTCATATCTATATACTTTTTAATATTTACCTGTTGTGACTAATGTATTTTGTCCTGTTGTCACGTATGTGTCTTGAACTTTTGTGACCCATGTATCTTCACCTGTTGTGACTAGTATACCTTGACCTGTTGTGACGCATGTATCTTCACCTGTTGTGACCCATTTATCTTGAACTGTTTCACGCATGTATCTTTACTACTTGTGACTCGTGTATCTTGAACTGTTGTGACCAATGTATCTTGACATTTTCATCTTTGTTGTAATGCATTTATTTTTACCTGTTGCAACCCATATATCCTGACTTACTGTTACACATGTATCTTGACTTACTGCGACCCATGTGTCGATCTGTTGTGACGCACGTATCGTTTTCTGTTGTAATGGATCTTGACCTGTTGTACCCCATATATCTAGACCTGTAGAGACTTGTGCTTCTTGACCTCTAGTGACCCAGGTATCGACCTGGTAAGATCCATGTATCTTGACCTGTAGTAAGGAGTTCTGTATTTTGACCTGTATGGATTTCCTGTAGAATATCCTGTATCTTGACTTTCTGTAGTGACCCCATGTAATTTTTGTAACTTAACACTTCCCTAGGTACCTCTTTAGATTATGGCTTTGGTTTGGGAGCGGCCTTGGTGACGAGGATTTTGAAGCTTACTCTTAATACTGTTTTTTGTTTACTTATATTTGTTGAATTTTGTGATGTCATTTAAGTAGACTTTAAGTAAACTAAGTAAAGAAACCTACATTGGCACTTTTCACAAATAGAAATAGATCATTGTTTTTTGTAAGTGGCTTTACTATTAAGTAGATGGATCTTCCAAGGACCTGTAGACAGGTGGTATTGTAGAAATGAGTTATTTTCTGTACAAAAAATGTCATCATTTGATTTGGTTTGGATATAAAGCACTGATGTTTTATAAGCTGATGATTTCGTCACATCCATAAGTACACTTGTGCTTTGATAAGAAATAACATTTTGAACAAAATATTGTTATCTCTCAGATAGTCCACCCTCTTAGTTGTTTTTTATTTAGTTTGGTAGCAGACGTAAGGAAACAAGTATGGCCACGCCATGGTAGAGTTGTTTAGTCAGACGACAGTCATGTGATCCAGCCTGAACACTGATCAGCTGTTTCCTCCCCCTCCCTCTTTTTCCCCCTCTCCCCTCCCCCCCCCTACCTTCTGCACTGTTATCTCTCTCTCTCTCTCTCTCTCTCTCTCTCTCTCTCTCTCTCATGGTCTGCTAACCCCACCCCTCATCATCATTTCCGGACCGCTCTGTCTTTCATCCGGACCCACATCTGGGGTAATCCCCACCGCCCGATGGACTGCTTCATCATTCGTCATCTCTCGATGTTATCATCTGGTCGGTTCGTCTCCTTTTATCCCTATCGTCCGTCGTGAACCCTTTCTCGCTGTGTTCCTTTATATTCCCTTGGTTTATCTCCCCCTTGTCGTCTTATCCTCTTTTTCACTGTTGACTCGTTCCGTTCCTCTCTCCGCTGTCATCCTATAACATTCACTTCGGCCGCGCCTACCGTCATCATCCTCTGTCATCAATGACCTCAATCTCAATTATTATTCTCTCCCTTTTCTCTCCTCTCCCTTCCTCTTCTGCTGCTCCTTCTCCTCCCCCCCCCCCCCCCCCCCCCCCCTCTC
>JAYMFT010037142.1:0-30361 GCA_038088735.1 Panulirus argus | reverse complement strand
TATATATATATATATATATATATATATATATATATATTGTTTTATTCCTTGTACCCCACTCTTTGCAGCTACCTCACTTCAAAGCTTTACCTTCTAATTATATTTGATATTTCAAGGATTACTGTAAACAAACAGTTTATTAATTACGAGTTGTATATCCTGGTGTAAATAGCATTAACTCAGCTAAAATGACTCTGAATTGTGTCCCTATTTCTTTCACCACTGTTACTGCATCTCGTGCCACATATATACCGGTCCTCGTATGGAATTTTTGTTTTACACCACAATGTTTCAAATGTTTACATCTGTTTTGTCTAACGGTAGCAGAAATAAAGCTTAAAAGGCTACTTTTTTCTTAATCATAGCAGCTGACGTGATACGGACAAAAACAGCCCAGTAGTGGCCTTCTCGGTGAAGGAAGAGTATGAGAAAAAGAATGTAAAATTGATTGAAGCTCCTGTTATTTGTAGACGTGATCCTTAAATGTGGGAAAATTATAGTAAGAGGGAAAGACATAAGAAAGAAAAGATATCCACAGCTTTAATGTTTAAGGGCAAGCGGCATTATAACGGGCAATCCTCGTGTGGCTGACTTCCACACAGAAAATGGAGGAAGCAGGTTTTCGGCAAATCCGTACCCTGATTTCGAGAGCTGTTATTATTTAGATTCCTATCCCTTCAGATTACATTCTTAAAACAAGAAAAACTAATAACTTGATGTCCTAACTTGTGAACAGAGGCAAGGTATTAAATTACAGTAGCCTGATGAAATGACCCACGCCAAGGGTGGCATGCTCTCACGCCACGCCTCATATCAACTGATGCATGAGTGGAGAGAGACAGCCTAGGATCATGCAATTCAAAGATGGCTTTATGTAGCCAGCTGGCTTTTTGGCCGGACGCGCTGCACATCCGCCTCACTTGACCCAAATCCATAACTGAGAGAGAGAAAGAAAGTATGAAAACGGAGCTACATTCACGAAAGACTGATTATATTAGTAACTATAGAATTAGTTTACCGATGTCATTGGATTTTAATGTCATAGTATATATTCATCTATTTTTTTTTTGCCTTAAAAGTAAAAATTTTTGATTAATAAACGCTTATTACCAAATATCCTATTGATTACCAATCATCTTACCAACATATACCAGTTTTAGTTTGACGTTTCATCGCATTTAAAGACACTGCAATGTATTAGAGTAAGTATTTGTTGTATATTGGACATGTTGCCTATTACCAATCACATCAACTTTCATTATGCCAAAATAAGCTACCTCACATCCGATATGTGAATTATGAAAACTAAAACGAATTTCCAATTTATGTGCTTGTCTCTAAATGTTTTATGCTTCCAGCCATTCTTTAACCATCGGCAGGCATGATCTAACCAGATATTTTCTTAATGTAAAATCATCTAATTATATGAACACTGAGATTCCCTTTACTAATGTAGTTATATTCCTAAAAACAGACATAATCAAGATAAAACAAGATAATGGTATTTTTTCAAGGTGTAACTCACCTTTTTCAGAATTTACAAAAAAATTGTGCGGTGGCATATCTTAGGATGATAGGAGTCCTTAAACCAAAATATTCTTCCTTTCTCCCTCCTTTCAGTTGAGGGGATATTCATAGAGCCCAAAATTATAATCGGACCCTGGAATTATTTAAGGCGAATCCCCTCATTTTCAGCCCTATCCCCAGGGTATCGAACCATAGTGTAACTAAAGGAAAATCAGATTCCCTTATCTGAAGACCTCCTACCCCAGACTATCGGACTCTGAGCTCCCCCTCGCCCCGTAATGCACCGCTGATTGCATAAAAATAACCTGATATTGGCTAGAAACTGGAGAAAGTCTAGTTCGATCACGTAATGATATAACTGGATGAGAGAAATTGGGGATCAAACCGTTTACTACAGAACAAGGCTCTGGGCTAAGCTAAGGTGCGGCAAATCTTCAATTTAATAAGAAAGGCGATGAGAGGGTTCCAGTTTGTAAATAATTCAAATGTATGAAACTTGTGACGTCCGTATTACCTTACATGAATGAGTCGGTGGGTATTACAGTTACTCACTACATTAAACATACATTAACATAAGTAAATACAATTAGATGTGGTTCTCTCCACTTTGACACAAAAAATTCTTGCACTTTCTCTCTTTTCTCTAATTCGTGCTAATTAATGTTTAAATGAAATCTTTTCTTCCATAGATATATCAAAGGACACATTTTTAGCATTGAAGATGTAGAGGAAAGCTTTCACGTCACTCACTGCCAAAAATCACAATAATTTCAAAACTGGTTTTACAAATGAATAAATTACTAACTTCTGGGAACGGTAGCAATGAATAATACGAGAAAGTTGTGCGCGAGATGGCAGCTGGGGATTGTCAGAGGCGCAGCTGCGCGCGCATATAACTATGTAGACAGAAATAGGTCAGGCTGAAGTATTACGTTTCTCTTTTGTTTTCCCTGTGTATCGTCAGAGGATTCTAGATTTCTAAGATAATCCAGCCACTGTATGTTGCTGCTGGATGTATGGAAGTCACGTACGGTAGTTTCATATATAATATGGACAGTAATTCTAGGATTAGAACCTGATGCAGGTTAGCTGGAGTTAGAATTCAGTTTTAAACTCCATGAGTATGATTTTAAGACCCTAGAACACAACACTTGAACACGATAGTAGGGCCCATGAGTATGATTAGTGACTTTTGACGCGATCCTGAAAGGCCAGGTCAAAGGCCAGGACGAGATGTGTCTGAGGTGTTTACGAGATGTGATGTCTTATAACAGCGATGAGTGACATGATATCTGATAAGACAACAATGATAAGTAATGCTATGATATCTGATACGTTGACAATGGTAAGGTGATGTGATGATATCTGATATGATAACAATGAAAAGTGATATACTATGAAGATAGTTAATATGATAGATAACACGTGATGTAAGGCACGTTACGTAAGTTGGCGTAGCGAAGACCGAGTTATGCGCGGTGGCGGGAAGCGTGTGCTGCTGCTGCTGCTGCATACGCCCGGGGTGTTGGCACAGCAGGGTCACCCCTCCCACTGCCCCACAGAACCGCCCATTACCCTAAATATCGGGAAAAATATAACATTGTATAAATGACAGGCTATTTGGTATCTCCGTTGACAAGTGGGGCATAGAGAATCTTGACGGTACGAACCGGACTTTTGTCCTGTAAAAGTTGAATTAGCCCTGGGGGTACGTTGAACCATCTCACTTTCCCCCTTACAAAAAAGTGGAACATTCTAATGTTACGGTTTAGACAAAATTTTCCAACATTTACGGGGGTGAGATGCGAAGCGTCTCGTAATCACTATATTCGGACTGTCGCCGCTGGAATGGCTTGAGATTAAACCGGATGTTAGTGTATGTGTGCAGCAGATATCGTATCGTCTCAATCGAACGATCTTATATTCAGTGTGTGAATTTTAAATGACATTTCCAGTTTTATGATCGATTTCAGCGCGAAGAGACGTGTTAGGTTAATGCATCGTAGCCAGGTAAAAAGTTACAGAGAACTTCTGAAGTTTGATATATGCATAAAGCTTAACCTGTTTATGTGCAAGATGGAGCAACCTTTAAGCATGACACAATAGTCTCTGAGCACGGCTGTGCGACCTAAGCTTAGGTACTGTAGGTATGATCTGTGGGTATGATAGCCAAGCCATTGACTTGGCCCTGTAGGGTCAGGCCATTTAGACCTGAGGATCGCACCGTTTCGTCGTGCTCAAGGGGGTGAGGAACACATGGGAAATGGGGGGTGCAGTTATTAAACCGGGCCACTGGTCGTCGTCCACTGCTCTCCCACGGAGTGGCAGACATCGTACAGCGGGCGTCACCCTGACCTAAACATTTACTACAACCTAATTTACTATCGCTACATTGTATTTATCAACATAATTTGTGGTTGTCACTTATGCTGCATAAAAAAAGATGTCTTGCTGCATGCTACAAAAAAAAAAATCTTACTGCTAAGAACAATTAAACTTATTGACTTAAATAGTTAAAAACAAACTGCATTTAAATTACTTTTACTTTAGCCTATTTTCGACTTATAGATACTCAGTTTACAGTTTGGTCACCTTTGTTATAGTTATCCCTTACGGGGAATGGTTTGGGGGGGGGGCGGGAGTTAGTGAGTTAGCAGTCACAACCTATATATAATAAAAGCGGTTAATAATATTTCAAAGGCTATATATAAAGTGAGATAGGGATAGAATTGCAGTCATCTAAATCAACTGTAAAAGGTGTTAATGATTATGAGACTGGTGATTAGAAATTGATGATGACAGCTCAAAGGACCATAGTAGTCGACTGGTCTATAACCAACCTAACCAACCAAGTGCATTCCGAAACTGTTCCTTCTCGGAAATGGAAAGGTAAAGACAATCAAAAACCTGGGATAACCCAGGATCCCTGTGTGTGGGTGTCTGTGGTTGTAGTGTGGTTGGGGATTGCGTAGTGGTGCTCCCACCTAGGTAGTGGTTAGGAGTAGGTACCCTCTCTCTGTGTTAGACTAGGGTCCAATTTACAGGGGGAGCCTCTTTTTTTTTTTTTTTTTTTAGGGAGGGCTGCATTCATGATAGTTAAGTCTTTTGGTTTGAATTTTGACCCAGTAAAGACATATCTAAATAGAATTACTGAATAGGATTACTGAACCAAAGTACATGCCTACCTAGTTTCAAGTTCATCGACGTAGTAATAATAGATGCGTAAAGAAAAATAGTCATACGAATAACAGGAAAAAAAGCAAAAACAATTTGTTCTTCCTCCAACAGAGGGAGACATCCACATCCAAAAAGCTATGGATTAAAATCTGTAAAGATGTAAGTGATCAGATGAAGTACGTCTTTATTCGTTTTCTTTGGCGAGCAACCATCACCAGGCTGTGCAGAGTGACTGACAGAATCACACAGTTAATCTTTCCTCTCCCAAAATCTTTCGTACATCTTTCTCGCTCCTCACTCTCATCTCATTCATTTCCTTTCTTCATCCTTTTCGTTTTTCTATAGTGGAGCTACATCGAGCAAGCAACCAAATGATATCCTCATCCGTACATTCTCATACAGAGGCGAGGCTTTGCAAGACAGCAGCACCTTGGAGAAAGGTATCATTAAAAGCTGGCTAAGAGTCCTGCCCTGTGCTACGCTAGGGAGTGAAATAGCCCTTCATTTCTCCGACCACTTCCTCTTACATGCATTTCCTCATCCATTGTATATATATTCGTTCTGGGACCCACAGCTTTGTGAAGGCCACCAGTATAGTTGTTTTCACAGTCCATAGCCGTGCTTCCGTGGGTGTTTGGTGCTACTTGCTACTGTTTTTTGAGTTCAGCAGTGGCTTTACTGGCCACTCCTCACCATGGCATAACCGTTGTTGGTGTAAGTGTGTAACTTTGCAGTTTAAATGGCACAAAGGACGACAGTAGAGCCCCTGTGAGGTTTTGTACGACATAGGACGAAAATTAAACACATGTGAGGTTTATACGGAGCACAGATCGACAATACAGCATACTTGCTATTTATACGAGACACAGTTCGACAGTAACGAGGCACAGGTGTGAGTTACTTGAGCCATAATAGTGCAGAGGACGTCGATGCGCCGCTCCCTGAATGCTAATGGCGCAAGGGTTACACCAGAGAGCCCCACAAAAAAAAAAAGAATTGAGTCGGGGGCTTCCCCTTCGCTGTACACGGACCGGTGGTGGATACCTACCTCCCTGCCACCCCCACCCCTGTAGCCTTTCACACAAAGCGGGACATGGAACTGGAACTTCATACTGACGACTTACTAACTGGAAATTTCTGGGAGTAAGTACTTTGCAAGGGGGCGACAACCCTGGCGGTAAAAAGTGGCGGTGGGGCGTGTCTGCTGGCTGCATGTCGAAGGCAATGATGAATCGAGGCACATCAAGCTATTCATAACTCATTACGACCAGGTTGTGATGGTCGAGATCATCAGTGGCGCCGCTGTGTGATGATGACGTCTTGACCCTCTGGTGTGCAAACCCTTAGTTACGTAGACAACAAGTGACTGGCTCATCTTCACGAGACGTTCAGAGGCTTGACCTTCCCCCAGTCGTGATAATGAGATCATCCTTCACTGGACTTGTGTGACAGTATATCTGTAGCTTCCTGTACATGGGGCCCAAGAATGAATCTGGCCCATGGCCGCCGCCTCTCAGTGACACAGAGGGGCTTGAGGCTCATGAGAACAACACAAAGGGCTTTATCTGCTTCTGGGTCTTTTGACGGAAAACATCATTCTGTACGACAGACATATTCCATATCGTTGGGCGTTAATGATTACCACGTTGATATTTAAGGGATGCATACGAGCTTGAGCAATCTAATCCCACTGAGCACAATAGCGCGACCCCTTGAGCACGACGGTACGACCCTAGAGCACGACAGCCTCCTCTCCTGGCGATGAACTACACCAAGGAATGCGTCTAAAAAGAAGAAAACGTCTGGGCTAAAATTTTGGACAGACGATACAAGCAAGTAATGATCGGAGCTGACTCAGAGGCACACCCACCCGAAGACTCGATGAGCTATGGTGTCTGGGCCACATACCTTATCCACTTGGAGCTGGGAAAGTACGTACTTAGACGGTCCTGCTCGAAGGAGATGCGGGAGATGGCATAGGCTCGGCGTAAGGAGATGGGGACGGAGCAATAGACGTGCCATTATCTTAAGTTGAAGTAGAGGAAAATACGAGTACGATACCAAAGAGAGCGGCTTTATCAGTTAGAGAGTTTGCTATGCATTTGCCAGTTCCAAAGAGAGGAGGAAATGTTCAATTACGGAAGTTATCGGAGATGCTTCTAGTTAAGGACGAGATAGATTTGCGAGTAGAATAAAATCGATGCCACTTTTCAATGCTGTGAAGGTCCGCATGACCGAACAGTAATGAAAACAGAGTAGGATTTAGAGGAATGGAGAGTTTCATGGTCCGTTACACATTGGTAGGAGAAAGAATTGAAGAAGGGATGTTGGACTCCATCCCAGCCCCGATCATATCCGCTAATCGTTCAGCACAGCAGACGTCATGGCCAGCGAAGCAGCGCTTGTCTCACGGAAAGGAGCTAAGCTCTTTCAAAGTGCAAAAGTTGGCGTTACGAGGAATGATAGAGGGATGGCGTGCCCAACTAAATATTAGTCGCATCCTATACTGTGGAGTAGTCCCATATTGTAGGGTAGGTCCCATATTGTTGGGCTGATCCCATATTGTGATTAAAGTCCCATACTTTTAGACCGGCACCATATTGTAGGGTACTTCCAAAATTGCGGGGTACTTCCCCACATCATGGGATTACTTCCCATATTGTGAGGGACATCCTAATATAGTGAAGACGTTTCATACCACAGAGCTGCTGCTGTTACAGTGAGTGACGCGGGGACCTCATCTCGGGCGGCAAACACAATCCTCCCTCGCTGAATGTGGTCTGGTGGCGTCATCCACCATTTCCACGAGGAGGTACGTCCTCCTCCGCCTCGCCTACCCCGAGCCACTCCTGCACCTCAGACCTCAGAATGTAGGGCAATTCCCAGGGATCGTCGCGGGGCTGTTAACAGTCGTATGGCAGGCGAGGATGCCCCGCCTCCGGGGATGGGCCAGCTTATGCTCTGGATTCTCAGGGTGAGTCACCTCGCGTCCTTGATATACCCTAGGGAGTGACCCTACTCACAGGGTGAGTAAAAAGTCAACCATAGGTCTTTACCACCTCGATGGGTGAGAGCTCCCTGCGACGGAGGGGGAGTGGATGGGTGAGAGGAGAACCCTGTGGACGACGACCTTGCCTCTCCTGACGGAGGGAGAAGGTCCACCTCGTCATGCGACTGTCGGAAGGGAGCAGGAAATCTCCATCTTCCTCTGAGGGGAGTGGAATTCTTTGTCATGCGTGTGTTCAAGGGACTTGGACATCTCCCCCACCGTCGTGCAGGAGGGGAACCCACCGCGATACGACCGTTGGGGAGCATAGGCATCTCCACCAGTGTAGAGTTTGCTTGTGAGGAGTGGAGATGCCCTCGTTCCGTCCCTATGTTTATGTGGTGCAGCTGGGGGTGTGGGGTGAGGCGGCCCGCGACACCACTCCCCCTTCATGCCTCATAAATTCTATTTCTAAGGGCATCCCCTTGTTCCCTACTGCTTATGCATACATGATTACCCTCAGGCGAAGTTATTATTGTTAGTTATGAGTATCATTATCGTAAGAGATATGTCTCCATTCAGATTCTTTCCCCCGACATCTTGATTTTCTTTCTCCTTCTGTCCGTTCATACGCCTGTCCTTTCGTCCGTCTATTCGTCCATCTGTCTGTCCGTTCTTTCCGTCTGCCCGGTAGTTCGTTCGTCTGTCTACCTAGTACACCTGTCAGCAGACGAGCTTCCCACAAAACGCTTGACAAATATCAACAGAAAGTGTAATTTGTAACCATCTACATCTGACTGTGGCTACACTAGTGGAGGACACAAACATGGCCACACACTTGGTCACACATTAGTCTATTGTGTCTTGTTTCTGAAGGGCCAGGATATGGCACCCTTGATCGAGGGATCATTGTCTTTGATGTATATATTTCTCATAGGGGATGTGGCTTATACCATCGTGCATTATTATCATTATTGTTACTTTTATTATTGTGAGCGGTCTTGGCGTTTCTGGAACCCAGTGTTAATTGAAAAACGAAAACCAAAAACCTATACTATTCTGATTATGAAAAGCACTTTCCATTTTCGAAATTGATGATCATCTGAGGTGCCCGCGCCACCAGAGACCGCTCTTGAAATCCCCGGTACTTCCTGAGGAAGTGGCCGGGAAGTGGGGGTACTTTCATACCACCCCCCCGAAGAAAAGTACCTGGGCGGGGCGCTGCCGAACGCTCGGTAATACCTGAAGGTCTGGGCCAAAGTTTTTCAATCGGTTACGTCAGAGGCGCGTGGCAAGGAGTGGCTAGTTAGGTTGGGTGGATAACTTTCAGACCATATATAGCTTTTTGAGTAGATTAAATTAGGTGGTTAGATTAGATTTGTCTAGTTGAACTAGTTTGATTAAGGAGGAGCTGTTGAAATGGAATTTCTAAGGTTGATAGTTAGGTGGATAGAATTACGTTTTATTTTAGATGAAGTGGTTAAAAGTTAGGTTTAGGTAAGGATTGGTTTGGTGTGAAGTAAAAGATGACGTCTTAAAAAATAATGCGGGGTAGGTTACCTCCTTTCACAACACTACAAAAAATAGAAAAGTCTCCACCCGACGTGATGCCCCGTACCGAGCATACTGCCAGTCCCCCCACCCCTCGGGCTGCCACTAGGTGTGACGTCACAGAGGGCGCCCCTCCGTGCGATGTGGCGCAACGGTGACGTAATCAGTGACGCCTTTGCCGCTGTAATCTGCCGTTCCCATCTGGAAGATAATGGCCGGAACGGATCTCGGCTCTGATGTCTGAGGGAGAGACATACCGATCACTTCGGTCCCTTCACTGACGTTCTGAACCGCTGGCTGAACGTGTGTATACGGTTGCAGGGGACTCAAGATCGTTCTTTCATTATCCCGACGCGCTTACGGCGTCAGCTCTCTCTCTCTCTCTCTCTCTCTCTCTATGGGAGAGGGGTGCTGATGGGGGAGGACTGACCACGCGTACCCTGAGCCCTGGCCGGGGCACTAGGGCTACCAACCCACCCACCCACCCACCTTAGGGGGACGTCGCCCTAGCCCTACACACAGAGGTCATCGGTCGACGGCCTATTCTCTTACCTCCGCTTCTACCCCGTCAATGACCTCTACTTTGGCCTCTGGCTTCCTCCCTCCCCCACCCGACCTGGCGTCACATATACGCTGAAACTCGAGCCGTATGCAAATTTGTTTAACTAGATCAGCGGACGATATATATATATTTTTTTTTCATGTCGAAATGGCGTATGTTTTTTTCCGGTCCGTAAACGTTAAGGATAGAATGCGTAATACATATATATGAGATCAGCATTTATGTGTATTTTACTCTCATGTTGCCCACTCTTTTATCTTTGTAGATATGTACTATAGTTAGCCTTATGTGCATATACACATATCAGCTTACGCCAGGAACCCATTTATCGACCAGCTCCAGTGGGAGAGATGAACAGCTGCGTTGACTGTGAGCCTGATGCACGGGTCGGGACTCAAACTGGGGTTGGTAGATTAGTGGGTTGTTAAACGCTGCGCAACGGAGGCTCCTGTGTGTGTGTGTGCGTCTTTATAGCGGGTGTTACCGGACTCCACTTGTTGGAGGTTACATCGCAAATAAAGACACCTTTGGCGAGGCTATAAGATTAGGAATACATTTTCCTAAAAGAACTTCTCACCCCAAAGGAGTCTACACTTCCCTGCTTCTGGAAGTAACGCAGATTTGGACTGCAGGATCCTTTAGATATGTCCTGGGTAACACCAGGACCTTTTAATAGAAAATGGACCTGCGATAGACTTAGATTGATAGATGAATAGATAGAGCGACCCTCATGGCACGGGCAAAACATGCTCCTATCAAGGCTATCTCGAGTGAAAAATAAAAGAATAAAGAAATAAGAGACAAAGAATGAAGATGTTCATTAGAGCTGTCCAGATTTGCAGAACTGACTGTTATTGGTGGAAAGGTTAAAGGAATGGGGATTGACGAAAGGAAAAAAATAAGATTCCACAATTTCCCCTGTCCGAGGGAAGAATGACGTATCACAACGGTCGATCCTTGTGTTGTCAGTTTCCACACAACAACCATGGGAAGCAGCAGCCAGCCGAGTGCCAGGGGTCCAGTCCCTGGTGGCAAGAGCACGTGCAGACACCTCGCTAGAGCAGGGGCCCCAAAAAATTAATACCTGTAGAACAAAGGGAAGGCAACAACACCACGGCGGACAGAAAGGCACATGGTTGGAGATAGGTGATGCCGGGAGAATTGATGAGACGAAAAGCTTTTTAGTTCCACTACGGCTAATGGGAAGGTGGAAGGAGAAGAACCATCCCATATATGTGAGCAGTAGTCCATCAAAACACCGTCGGTACGAGACCTGCTCACAATTCAAAATAGTTACGGCACCTGTAAGACATTTTTAGCTTCTGAGAACTTGAACCCACTTGGACAGAGATCAGGCTCTGAAAGGCAAGATCACTCCAGCATCTGAAGATATTCAAACATCATTTCGCGTCACTGCATTCTACATAAACCCCTGAAGGATATCCGTCCACGATGAGTTTGTGTAATGGCTACTTATGTCTCCGTGAACTATTTTCGACTGCATTAATCACTATTCAACGCATTAATTAAATTCATGAACGTTCATCCTTCCTATAGGCACATACACAGTGATCATCATAAACCAGCATACGTAGGTGATATCAAGGACAATGAACTGAGTTATGGAAGACGCATCGACCCTCTTGGCACCAGCATCTCTACTGAAGTGTTAGTGCCGTATCCTCGTGGACAACAGTACGCCCCTTGACAGTCACAGAGGTTGCGAAAGGTCAGGTCAGATGCCAGACGACCTTAATGTTGGCAAAATGAGGAGGACATTTATCAATACGGTGTTTCAGTGTACTTCTAACAAGTTCCCCACACCATCTATATACGATATCTGGCGTCGGATTCTTCGTGTGTCTCTGCGTAACTCTTACACGCCATCTTTCTGCTGGGCGTCGACCCTTGCTGCTGCTGCATTGAGTGTCGGTGGACTGCGTGCCACAGCAGAGTCCAAAGTGTCTGAGGCCTAATGATGGGAGAAAGTAGGTGAGTCCTTCCTCCAGGAGGCGCTTCTGTGGCTCGGGTCTGGTTCGCGTGGTGGCTGGAGGGCTCCCAGGTTACTGACCTCGCGCATCTGGGCACTCCTGGTACAGACGCACACACACACACACACACACACACACACACACACACACACACACACACACACACACAATGCTATTTCTGGCTTACGCAGGCGATCATCCATAGGGACTGGATGCAGTTCCACCTGACTATGTATCTTCAAACAACGCTGAAAACACGAGAGAACTTGGGGGTGTCTTCAGGAGTGTGGAGACTGCAGAGAGACGCTGGCAAGGCTCCAGCGCTGATCAACACGGTTGACGAGATGTTCGCCCTAACTGAACGTAAGGTGGTGAAGATTTGGCACAGTGAAACACCTTATGTGGCCACCGTTTTCCGGGAGAGAGAGAGAGAGAGCGTAGGAATCTGTCATATATGAAGGGAATTTGAGGGTTGGCATAGTTCCCAGCCTCTCTCCCCAAGAACATCACGCGAAGAAGACTTTGCTGACAAAGCAAATTGGTCATGTAAACATCAAATTTCCTGTCAAGGACGTGGATGCGGATGCTGAGTAATGTTCCGTAAGCTACGCACGGCCATATATCACAGACGTGCTTAGAGTAGCCATTGCCAGTTCGGTCATGGCAATCAAGGGCCTGCTTGACTTGCTGGAGAAGGTCTAGAGGAAGGCAACCAAAGATCGCACCAGACGTGTGGGAACACCAAATACATAAAGAGGCTTGGTGTTACGCAGGACCCTTTTACTAGGTTGCTCCCGCAGCTCAAAGGCTGCGCTACAGTCAGTAGCAGGGACAAGGATGGGTTCCATTGACGTGAAAAGTTCTTTGACGAGTCAGTGTTTTATTTCGTCCACTGATGATCATAAGGTCTCACCAAAGGTGATGTTCAGATCTCGCGGTGTAACCTCCAGCAGGCGGAGGACATTCATAACCCATATACATTTAGACAGATAGAAAGATCGAGAGATAGATAGACAGATAGATAGATAGACAGACTGATAACCCAGAACCATAACAAAATAAGGTACACCTCATCTCAATAGGTCATCGGATGACCTGATTTCACCCCTGCCGTACTGGAGAAAGTACCCCTCCTGGCAGCCGACTGATCGACAAACGCTAAGCTACCTGCTCCATGGTTGCTACGCCGATGGGATGCGTAGGGAGGGCGGGGACTTGCATAGGGAGAGGGGAGACCCCCACTGCCGTTAACATATAGGCGGAACGCCGCTGGAACCTGTTGCAGTTGTGCTCCGACGCCCGTCCGTCCAGCATCCGTCTCCCTGCTACGCATAGAGTTCAGCTCCAGGTGTGAGGACCACCCCCTCCTCTTCTCCTTCAGCAGTAGCAGCAGCAGCAGCAACATGTACGCCACCGTGACAGCGCTCCTGGCTTGTCTGATTTGCGTCAGCGGGAACCCAGCGGCCTTTCCTCCCGGTGAGTGTTGACACGCGTCACAGGAAGTTCTGCATGTGTGTGTGTGTGTGTGTGTGTGCGCGCGTGTGTCGGAAGATTGTCAAGAGACGGATTCGTATACGCGGGATGTTTTGGAGATTAATCTGAAGAGTTCTTAAACATGGGCGTAGCTGAAAGACTCAAATGTCTTCAGCGAGTCTTTTAATACCAAGGTTTTCCAGAAAATATATTACCCTTAGAAAAAGAAAATACCAGACATTGCAGGTAACAGTACAAGGTATTTTTTTTTTTTAGCCCAAAAGACTTTTTCTCTCAGACTTATAATATGGCATACTTAAAACGCTTCTATACTTGAAATAATCACGGAAAATAATATCTAATGCTTTCTCTAGCCGACAGATAACTAATAATTACAATGTAATCATTTAATTACGAGTCTTAATGACCCACTAACAATATTTCAACGCTAGATTCCTCGTTTTGAGCATGAAAATGACGATCGTTTTGAATATGATAATTGAATTAAAGACCTTATTGACCCTCAAACAATATTTCAACCCTAGATTCGTATTCAGCATGAGAAATAGTCCTCACACAGGTTTTCAAGCATGGAAAATATCTCCTAATGCTTCCACTAACCAACAGATACCCAATAAATACGAAGCGAATAATGACACAGTCTTTTTTAGAATATGATCGTTTGATTAAAGGCCTTGATGACCCAAAAATAATCAAACGGTCTGTCAGAAATACACTTGGTTCTTCGACACCATAAACATTTCTTGTCAATAATACCACTAGGGTCCTTACTACCGTATATGGTTCTCCAGTTGTATAAATGATGTCCCACTGAAAAAAAAGACGTTTTCCCGTTAATGTACATGGTATCCTCACTGTTGTGGGTGGTTTCCCCTCTTATATAGATGGTCTTCCACCGATGTAGTACATACGTGGGTTCCCACTAAAGTGGTTTCCCCATCTGTTTTTGATATGGTGGTGTTTTACTATGCCACATCGTTTTATGATAATAATGAAGTAGAGATTCCAACAAAGAGTAACAGGAGATTCAGGTGATGTGTGACGGCTTGTTGTACATGTTACGGGGGACTGTAACGATGTGTGATGGTCTGTTACAGGTGCCGTGGCTCGAACCACCATGATGGACTGTGCCTTGGCTGGTGACGACCCTCTGTACCCGTATAGGTGAGTACCTACACCTGTTGTGGTACACACACACACACACACACACACACACACACACACACACACAACTGTGGTTGCGGGGTTGCGGTGTAACATGGTTGTGGGAATATAACATGGCTGTGTGGATATAACACGGCCTTACGGTTCTGCAGGTGTCGCCCGGTGCTGCAGGAGGCCCTCACAGCTAGGCAGGACAAGAGCCAGTCGTCGGAGGAGAGTGCGGTGGGCTCGGAGGAGGCCGGCTTCGTGCCCACTGTACCAAGGACTCAGATGTACTACCTCGCCCCAAACTGTGGGCCTCGACAGGTCTTCAACTTCGCGCTTAATATGTAAGTTTGCTTGTGTTTCTCTCTCTCTCTCTCTCTCTCTCTCTCTCTCTCTCTCTCTCTCTCTCTCTACGTACAGGTATGACGATTGACCTCTCCCACTCAAATCAGCTCTTTGATAAAAACCTTCTCTAGCAAAAGTCTGTGAGCTTTATAATGAGTCAAGACCTACTACTTTATTCACGTCTTTTCGAGAGATCACATTGCTTTCCATGACCACCACTCGTCTCGCTAGTGGTGGGGCTGCAGAGTCCTTTGCTGTGAAAGCAGTTTTGAACTTGTCATTCTGATTCCGACAGATCCGTCTATCAACCTCCACAACTCTTTCCTCTGAACCCCATAACCTGAATAGCTGCTTTTAAACTGACAATTTACCCCTACTGGATCCTCGGAAGACTTTTGGAATGTCTCCTGCCTCGTCCAC
This sequence comes from Panulirus argus, assembly GCA_038088735.1. Lineage (NCBI taxonomy): Eukaryota > Metazoa > Arthropoda > Malacostraca > Decapoda > Palinuridae > Panulirus > Panulirus argus. Next base: position 15,159 of record JAYMFT010037142.1, on the reverse strand, counting down.
AACATTCTTTCCGAAGTTTCGTTGTTCCTCATCTCTTAAAACGGCAACGCTCGTTCCTCGATCTCTTAATACCTTACGAGGTGATGGCCGGCTTGGCTGGGGCTCCGCCTACATCTTTATCACAGCACAGGGCTAAGTCCCTTCTTCACCTCAGACGCCTATTATCGAACCCTACTTCCTTTTTTCTAACCTTCCCTCTGCATTTGTGGTTAAAGGTGTCCACGTCTCTAAGCGTTGGTTGTAAATTTCACCGAACCTTTTCACCACGGTATGTAAGTTACTGGCTATCAGTCTCCATTTTCCCCACAGTTTATATTGCCGCAGAAATCGTCGAGTTCAGTGCTGCTGTTTCCACGATTGTATCTCTTCCTTTTAGTAAGGTTTCATCTCTACTTGTTTTGCATCCTCATTTATCACATAGTCAAGCATTACACTATCAATTCTTCCAGTTAGTGTGCCATAAACAGCATTCCCAGTACCCATACCAGTGTGTGTGTCTGAAGATAAAACTCAACAATAGTGGCGGATTGGTCCCTCCACTCCATATGTGCTCAGTACTGCCTCCTGCTGGTGTGGCTCACAACACAAGCTGGTCTTTCCATAACAATCCAAATTCCTCCAGTCTGTCTCTCTGTGACTGAAATCTCCTATTCTTCTGTCTCCTCCTCCTCCTCCTTCTCCTATTCCTATGTCTTCTCTTTCGTTTTTTCTGTCATGTACCCGTCTAGAGAGAAGGGGAGGGATCTTATCTCCATAGTGAGTTTCGTCTCCACAACTCCGATAATATCATGTGTGTGTGTGTGTGTCTGTGTGTCTGTGTATGTGTGTGTATGAGTGTGTGTGTGTGTGTGTGTGTGTGTGTGTGTGTGTGTGTGTGTGCCTGTCTGTCTGTCTGTTTGTCTGCCTGTCTGTCTGTTTGTCTGTCTGTCTGTCTGTCTCTGTGTGTCTGTGTGATGCGGGACTCCGCGTGCAAATGCTTTCATTGCAAGTGATAAATGAACGTGTGCGTCATCAGTGGACGCAAAGGAGTACAGATTCGTCGAAGACCTTCTCACTTGAAGAGTCCAAAATTTCCCTGCTCCTGCGTGAAGCGCAGCCCCAAAGTAGAAGAAACTCCATAAAAAAGTGGTCCTGTGATTGGATGATGATAATAAAAACGAGAATGATAATAATGATAATAAATCACAATGGGTGGGATGGGACTGTTCCCTTAAGCGGTCTGCTCAGCAGATGGGGTAGGCTCAGTGTGGTTATGCTACCGAACATCAACTTGGGGACGCGCGATCTCTCGCGGTAGGAAGTGACAGACGGTGGGGGCGGGGATGGTGCAGCGTAGCACCTTCTTTCCTTAAAAAAAAAAAAAAAAGAGTCGACGCACTAAGTTTAGACGATGGTGAGAGAGAGAGAGAGAGAGAGAGAGAGAGAGAGAGGGAGAGAGAATGAGAGATTATGCTCACTGGTGATCGCATTTAACATACAAAAAAAGACATTCCTTTTTTTCTCTCTCTCACTCCCCACAGGTGCCAGGACGTGATCCCTCACCCTCTTGTCAAAGTCACCTCACTGGGCGACCTGATCATACCCAGGCTACCAGTCTACCAGAACCAAGGTGAACTGGAGTGTGGAGAGGGCCAGATTCCGTCGGTGGAAGTTGGGATATGCATGGATATCGTCCCGCAAGAACCCATCAGGAGACCCACAAGGGGACCCAAACCCAATAAGCCCAAGAATAAGCAAAAGAATAAGGAAAATAAGTAAGTCTCTAAACACACACACATACGCCTCTTTCCTTATTACCCATCGATTGTTTCTTGACTAGTTCGTGAACGGTTCCTAAGGTGGTTCGTGTCTGGTTCATGAGCAGTAAGCGACCGGTTCATGAGAATTTCATGATTGTTCTATCTATCGTTCTTGAATACTTCATGGCTGGTTCAATGAGTGGTTCATGGAGCAGACGATTTTGCACTTGGGAGACGCGAGATGGTGTCGGACATTGCCGAGGGTCAGCTATGTCGCACGTTGCTAAAGATACATCCGGTTCCACAGCACAATAAAAAATTATACCTTCTTGTGAGTTTGAAAAAATATATGTTTATAAAATACTTAAAAAAAAATGAATGAGTACCTTTTCATTCCACCTGTTGTAATATGATTGCACGTTACGTGTAGAGAACTCTGCAGGACTACTTCATTTGATCTCGCCCTGGTCTGTGACTGTCATCGTCTCTCTCTCTCTCTCTCTCTCTCTCTCTCTCTCTCTCTCTCTCTCTCTCTCTCACCACGTCAGAGTGAGGTCGCGAAGTCCAGACCCCACAGACGAAACTCTAGGGGGAGGAACCTTACAGCCTCGTCACAAGGAAAATCCCTTAGCTAGGAATACAAGCCTGGATATTCCCCACCCCACCCCAGATTACGTTTTCTGATACACGGAATATTCCTTCGGTTTACGTCTTTTGAGACTTGTAAACATATTGCTTTTATAAAAGGTAGGTAATAAAGGCAAACAACTGCTGCCCTGAGTGAGTGAACAAGCAAAGATATAGAAGGAAAAGTTGGAGAAGACATAAAGAAATCAGTTGTGGCACAGAACTCAAGCAGAGTGCCGACGTGGATGACAAAGAGCAGCAGCAGCGTCAGGCACGATACGGAGCAGGAGACACCACACAGCAGGCACCACATAGAAGGAGCAGGAGGCACCGCACAGCAGCAGAAGCAGGCACCACACAGCAGCAGTAGCACTAGCAACAGCAGCAGGTATCACAGCAACAACAGTAGCAGGCATCACGGCAGCAGCAGGTCTTGGTTCTAGCTGAGGGAGAGTGGCACTCACGGCTGCCGTTAACCACCAGCGTAAGTCATCAACACACTGCGAACTATGACAAATGGGCAACGAATCATTTTACGTTTTGTCTTTGAACGCCGCCTGTGCCAATGGCCGGGGTCACCACCCTCCCTCTACCCAACCTTGGCAGGAACTGTGGGTGTTGAAAGCATCTGAATGTGCAAAAAGTTGTACGACAGCAGAGAACGCTTAGGAGGTGGGGGTCCTTCCCCTCCCCAAGTATAAAGCTCCCCTCAGTACTGACGAGATTGGTCCTTATAACTACTCACATGTTTCTAGATGAGTGTGGAGTTTGTGATAGGTCCGAGTATGGAAGCCTTGCGGAAGACTAGATGGTCCTGTATGAACCAGAGATCCTGGCGTTATCGTGTTAAGCAATGCAAGACGAGCAACCCTCACGCTCACGGGACAAACGCCTTTTCTTCGGGACTCTCTTCCCGTGTCCTTGAATGGGTCTATACTGGAACGTCTCAGTAATTGACGCTACACACATCACTCACGTCTGGGGAGAAAAATTAGAGGGCAGTGCGCCTGGGGGGCGGGCGTATACTGGGGTCCCACCACATAGATGGACCAAACCTCTTGCCCTGGAGACAAGGGGTGCCTCACATGGGCCTCTTCCTCCTCCTCATGTATGATTCAACCTCAGGGCCACTGGGGATAGTCTTCACCTCAGTAGCAGTGGGGAACTGTAAAGCCTTAACCTTGGGGAGGAGGAGAACAGCCCCCGGCCATAGCAGAAGCAGGCGTTGAAGAAGGACCCACTTACTACACACACAACCAGTACTGCTCCCGTGTATGGAGTCCCACCAACTCTCTCTCTGGGTATCAACACCCTCATGCTACGCCTCCAAGCAGTCATAAGATCATAAGAAAAAAAATTCAGTCACTTACTGATACCAGCAGACGTGAAGGAGCCTCAAGCGGAGGGGATACGAATCTGTTCGAGTCCTTCCTTAAGTATCCTTCCATCCCCAGGTAGGAACCACCAGGGAAGCGCCCCCTGCGACACAGCCTCCTGCAGACAAACACAGACAGCCGCATGTTACACACGCGACACAGAGTTGATACATGTGTGCGATGCATGTGCAGGAAATGACGCTTTGAAAACAGAGGAATACAGCCACATACACACGCATGTGTCATCCTGAGTTAAAACATGTTTCTTTCACCACATCTGGCCTCCATAGGTACAACATGTGTCCCTGAACACACCTGTCATCCACAGGTACAGACAGAATGGGTCCCTGTACACACCTGCCCTCCATAAGTACAACACGTGTCCCAAACACACCTGTCCTACATAGGTAGAACATGTGTCCCTGAATACACCTGTCCTCATTAATAGCATGTGTCCCTAACACACCTGTCCTCCACAGGTGGAACATGTGTCCCGCTCCACATCTGCCGGGACCTAATGCAGATGTAGTTCTGATGTATGATATTCATAATTTCTCTCGAAAAGAAAATAATTCCACTGAATGAAACTGGTCAGGTTATCTCTCATTCCAAACAAAGGGTATTATCTTAAGCAAGAAGTTAGAATATTGACCAGGAAGTGCTTTCTTAATCAGCGAGAGATCTTAAGGAATAATATATTAATGAAAAGATATACTGATCGAGGGGTAATATCTTGATCAAGGGGTGATATGTTAATCAGGGTTTGGTATCTTAAAAGGGTGATATCTTAACCAAGGGGGAGGTCCTTTAATCAAGGGAATGATATCTTAATAAGGGGGTCTTATGTTCATCAGAGTTTGATATCTTAAACAAAGGGGGGCTATATCGTAATCAAGGAGTGATATCTTAAAAAAAGGGGAGTTGTGTCGTAATCAAGGAATGATATCTTGTCTCGGGGTGATACCTTAAACAAGGGATGATATCATAATCAAGGGGTAATAGCCTAATCAAGGGGTGATATCTCAAACAAGGGGTGTTATCTTAATAAGGGGTGATATCATAAACAATGGGTGATAACTTAATCAAGGGATACTCTCTTGCCTGGTCATTGGTAGGTTGTTTCTCTGGCCCGTGCGAGGCTGGGTCGTGCAAATCACGTGGGAGGGATCACATGGGCAGGGAATGGGACGCCTCGTGCACAGGGAGGGATCTGTTGTGGTGGAATGGGGGAAGGGGGAGGAGGTAGAAGGTTGGGGGAGTGGGGTGTAGGTAGGCGAGGTGGGGGGAGGGGTGTTGCAAAGGGTGAGGGTGTGTGCTGGGGGTTTCCCCTGGTCTCCTGCCGGCCAGCCAGACCTGCACCGGATGGTCGCCTCGCTGCAGTCGCCTGCTGCACCCTACTACCCCAGGCAGGGGAGCAGGCGAAGAGACGAGCCCTCCACCTCTGCCTTCTCCCTTGCATTCCTATCATCCCTCTGTAAGGGTTCCTCAAACCCAGAGGGTGGTGACGCCCCCTCCTCTTTCTCTCTCCCTCTGAAGGGGGGCTTTCCAGACCCTCAAATACTGATGGAGACGGAGGTAATGCCTGAGATCACGTTGCTCAACTCTACTCGCCGCTTTGTGAACAGGTGTAGAAATACTTGAGTGAATACAAAGAAGTGCAGCAAAGCTACTTCTGTAACCCGGACATAAATCTGATGTACCCAAGGAATGGAAGTGTCCAGGACACTTAATAATTTCGAAAACTTACGAACATTTCTCCGCGTAGGATAGAGAGAGACAACAGTGACCAGAAATAATGATATGGAAATAAAGTAAAGAGGTTTAGACGTAGTACACTGGAACAAGCCATCACCAGACGGAGTCAGAGCCAAGATTAACAATGAGTTCAAATCATGGCTCCACAAACACTTTGATGTTCATTAAGGAATAAACTTACTCAAAAATGACAGTAGAATATTCAAATCTTTCAAGGTGTTCCTTCAGAGTTATTTTCCTGTCTGCTGATACGCCAGAGGGAGTGATGGTCGTGAGCAGCCTTCTGCTTTACTGTCCTGTCTCCATCTATATCGGTGGGTGGGGAGGAGCCTTCTGTTTTACTACCTTATTTTCATGTATGCAAATCAGAAAAGTAGGACAGCGGTTCTTTCCTGTAGCAGATCACTTCTCTTAAGACCACCACTAGGTCTTCTGTGATCTGTTCCCTCTCATGTTCCCCCTCTCCACCCTCGTCTCTGTAGGACTTTCTGCACCTTCAGGTCGCAAGTGGGGAGGGCCACGCCCTTCGAGACACGCCAGCAACTACGACGAACGCCTCTCCCGCGGCCGAGGTCTCGTCTCCTACCCAGACGAAAAATGATTCGTCATGAAGGTCGGTTATTCGACTTATGGTCATGAGAGGAAAGGCCACCGGTGATGCCATGAGCCACCGGGTGTTGTTACCTCATGCGTGATCAGGCATGAACTGTCTGACGTATGAGTTAGAGTCTCATAACATGCATAACCTTTTTTCCTGATAAAGACGATTAAACGGTGCTGGACGCGTGGTGGGTCACTGAGTGACATTATCTCTGACATTCCCAGCGAGGTCGATGGGATTTCCCCTCCTGGTCCATACTCGTATATACTCGTTAGGTAATGACGTATTTACTGCCGTGCTTGACTTAATGCTTACATGAAAGGCTCTGTTTTGCATTTCCTATTTGTGTTAAAGTTTACAAATCCGTGTGTGTATGTGTGTGTTCTGTGTGTATATATGTGTTTGCGTGAGAGAGAGAGAGAATGGTTTGAGTGGGTGTGGGCATGTGTAGATGTATGTGTGCGTGTGTGTGTTTAGATGTATGCATATATGTTTGTGTTCACGTTTATGTAAGTGTGTCTACTCGTGAGTGTGTGTGTGTGTGAGAGAGAGAGTTTCCATCAGATGTCAACAGATCATGTCATTCCTCGCCTCAAGGAACACACACTCACTGTTCCTTACAAATGAGGCAGTCACGACACACACACACACACAAAAGTCTACATGGGAGTCGGGATAAAGCCTCTTATCTATCTGTTATTAAATCCTCACGTTTTCTTCTTTCACTCCATTATGGCACGACCTTGATACCGAGTTCTCACATTAAGATTCAGTTAGGCGAGTAAATTAGAAGACAAACGAATCGTCAAAGAGAAATGCAACAGAGTCACTGAATCAACAGAACCCAGCCGCGTGGGCGTCAGGGAACTCTTGCTTAAGCATCACCGACTGAGAGACGTCCCTATCTTATGAGCACCTGTCGGACCCCTGTCGAACCCCCAGCTTCGGGTGCTCTGTGCCGCAGTGTTCGCCCAACTCCTTCCTCACTGCCGGGACCTCATCCACAGCACCTTCAGGTTACAGAGAGATACAGATGGGGATGCTGCAGACGAGTTGTTTCCTCTCTTCGATCAGGTTTTTAGTCCTATCTGCATCTAGTTGATAGTTGCACCCCAGGCTCCTCCTGAGAGCGGTAGCGCAAAAAGGATTCCACAGAGGTCTTGGAAGGGTCTTCGTCAGACCCTAGTTGGTAGATATTGATGGCACAAGGTTTAACAAAGTTAGTTCTTTACATAAGTCTCCAATCCTTAAATAGGGCAAACACATCTATGAAATGTAAAAATTGGATACAGTCCCATGATTTCAGGAATCTAATAATCATCAAAAAAGTGTTGTTATCGTTGCATGTTTTTGAGCTATTTTCTGCAGAGTTCGTCTGCAGCCCATCCCGTCACGGCTTTATTTGTTCACAGTCTAAGACACAGTGCTCGAATGGGTGTCCAAGATCTCTAGCCACACGCAGTTTACAGTTCACCTCCAGGTAGCGCCAACAGTAACCACAGCCTGGCAGAGATCTGGCAGTGACAACATCTCGTAGTCTGCCAGTCATGATACTTTCTACATGCACATGTCGCTCTTGACACAATGCACTGTGATTGGGAAATGGATTCGCTAGTGCCCATCTGCATTCGTCCACTTGCTTCAAATACAACTATCAATTGCTTTCCTAATCCTAGTTTTTAGACTTCACATTTGACAGTCCAGTTTTGCACACCTGATGTATACTCCAGCCATTATCATGTGGTGTTATTTGGATTCACTTAGAACCGCTTGGTTTATGTGAAAAAGTTTTCTGGGGACCACAGAGAAGCTTCAGTCCTCGTCATGAGAAGCATTTAATGCATTCTATCCCCATCGCTGGTTACGTTCGGTTGTTTACCCATGACAAGTGCCATTGTCGCCTTGGGGACATCCAAGATGATTCTTCAGGCTTCATTTTCCTTTACTGTGATGGTGTGAGTTAGTCTACTAATGACTTCATGTAGGCCAAGTACGTCATCTTAGTGATCCTAATATTAGCTCCATAATTAGGACTGTATCCCGCCACATCTCGTGAGGGTTGAATTCCAAGCCTGTTCGTACATCATCACTTTACTTTTTGTACAATGGCTGAAGCATATGGGACTGAGAGGCCAAAACGATTAAAACACATAGCAAAAGGTTTTTTTGACATCAATCTTTGATGGTCTCACTCGTAATCTCACCAATTCGTCTGTTGAACACCTCACTTTTCTTTAAGGAAGTGACAAGGTCAAAGTTATAACAGCAGGCTGTGTGTATGTAGTTAAGAATGATTTGCATATCGCATTAAGTTTTGGTGTGTACAAGATAATGGTTAGTGTAGTTAAATACTGTGTTCCTCGGGCATTCTGAGATTCACTTGAATAAAGCATTAAACAATGTGGGACTCGACGCCCCACCTTGAAGTGTGTTGAGTTGCATATCTCTAGATTTTGATTTTATATATATATATATATATATATATATATATATATATATATATCAAGGGTGCTCGTAATGTGACAGCTGACCCCCCTTATCAAGACTGCCTAGATGTGAGGACAGTGAAAACCTGAGTTCTGAGTTCCCCACCAGGTCGTGACCCTAGGAGACTGGCTGAAGTGCCTCCATTCCCTCTAGGCGTAGCACGGGTTCTGAGGGACGTCCAGCAAATCCTCCTCTCCAGTGGATCTCAAATCATGAACGAGACTCACCTGATGATGAGGCATCAGGTCTTCCTCACCACCCACACGAAGTCCCTATCGTCCTGGGCATATCGGTCAGTAGACCTCCGCCACACCTCGTCAGATCTCTCTCTCCTCGAGGTCTCGTTCAACCCCTCTTTGAAGTCTCGTCATCTCTCTCTCTCTCTCTCTCTCTCTCTCTCTCTCTCATGAAGTCCCCTTCTACCAGTCCGTCTTGCCTCGTTTCCCTGTCCCCCCTCCCCTAGACCACCTCCGCATCTACTCCCGACCAGCTCAGACCAGTGTGGGGACTGCACCGGGCCTTGCCCGCACGTCTCCTCGCCCGAAACTACCGAGCGAGCTCAAAAAAAAAAAAAAAAAAAAAATACCACCAGCCAGCGGCGTTGAAAGACTAATGGGCCATTGACGTCACTACATTTCCTCCTGCGAGAGGGTAATCCCTTGAAATGCTCCAGATGAATCTTATTTCCCCATCTCCCTCGGCCGTTTGCGTTACAGGGATGAGTGAATCCAGATGCGACCAAGGCCCAAGGGCAAAGGTATAATACCATCTTATGCCCGCATGTCTGCATGCGACTTCAGGCATCATCGCTCTTGTACGATGTTCTTAGACGAAGGTCTGTCATGTACGCACGCATGTTCCTTGCTCTCCCGAGACCCTCTGGACTCAAGCAGACGCTCTTTAGACAATGTTACCAGTCGTCAGATTTACAGCAGCAAAGTCGACGAATATTTGGTGGGGGGTATTACCTCTGGGGTGTCGTGTCACTTGCTTATGTTGCATGTGTGTGTGTGTGTGTGTGTGTTTGTAAGAGGAGGACGGACGGTGTTTCAGATATGTAGGTCCTGGCGCAGGTCTTCCTTGCTCACCTTGAGATAGAATTACAGTTTCTGCAGACGAGGCAATAAGAGTGTACAATTTTCTTAACATTATTTTTTTTGTTTCCTCTTGCACTCTGTGCCTTTAGCGTTGGTTCACAAGGGTAATAGCCAACGGAGATGATTAAGCTCTAACTCTGCAGTCACGATTGACCATTCCGTTGAAGGTCGGGTTGTCCAGTCACATAGGGTACGTAAATTCCTTGGATGGTTCTCGATGAGGCTGACTCTCATTCCACCAACAGGACTGCCTTATGCTTCTCTCGGGTCACGAGACACCGAGCCTCCGTCTGGCTATAGCTCCTGTGGGTCTGTGTTACAGTATTAAGTTACTGTGGAGCCATTACGCGTGGCCAGAGAGCAACATATTCGTTCGAGGCATGTGTCGTGCGCTTGAACAGCGAGGCAGCTAAAGGAGTTCCCTGCCTCTCATTCACTTGAGTGTTTTGTTTTTTTCCCTCTTCGTCTCCGCACACAGCACACACCTCCCAGACTCAACTCCCACTGCCTGGACACTCACTCAAGCAAACCCGTTGCTTCAAAGGTCTTGTCCAGTACAGGAAAAAACAAACATCTCCGAGACCAGACAACTGTATTGCAAGCTCGGCATATTTGCGTCGTGCAAGCTCCGCAACTTGGCCTCGGGTATATACAGTTTGTCCTGAGCTTTCGCAGTGTAGAGTCACCAACTGGTACAGCTGGCGTGACCCGCAGGCTCTCTAAGGGACAGCTGATCCTACGGTCACAGCTGGAGTGACCTGAGCTCCAGCTGCGTATATGTGTGTGTGTGTGTGTGTGTGTGTGTGTATAATCACCAAAGCGTCACCATAGATGGCCACATATCGAGACATCCTTCACCTCATTAACCAAGGCAGGAAGTCGGACACCACTGAAGTACGTCGCAACACACACATAAGCTCCCTCTCCTCCACCACGTCCTTCAACTACGCTACATTCCTGAGATACTACCCTAGAGGAATCCCACATCGACGTTCCAGGTTCCCCCACGAAAGATACCGCCAGGTCGTTCCCGACATTTATCACATCACTCCTGATGCATACCAAACTCTCCACCAACACCAACCTACCATAACACCTGACATTACCACCTACCACCACCACCACGAACCTACCACTACCACCTGATATTACCGCCTACCACCACCTAGTTCTTGACGCCATGCTATGTCCGCATGTCCCATACGTTCCTGTCGCAGCCCGTTGTTGTCTATCGAGACATATCCACGTGTTGAACGTCCCATGATGTCACATCAAGTCCCCCTCGACAACTTAAAAAGTTCCCTTTGACTCCTAAGTGCCCCTCGATTTTTCAGCAGGTCCTCCTCCACCCTCCACATCTCCAACAGGTCCCCCTCCACATCCACCTCCTGGCCAAGGAGACCATCCATATAACCACATCTCCTTCCTGATAACGACACACCCAAGCGGATTACTTTAACCTGTGAACCTCTCATTACCTCACACTTCCCGACGCCCCTCTGGGCCGGGCTACTCTAACCCTGTAACGCTACCTGGCCCACTGGCGTCACCTCGCTTCCTTCCGCTGTCAAAGTAATCCCCCAGGGATGAACACCGGCTCTAGTATTGGCCGGCCTAAACGCGCGCGGCCCTCATGTGCCGAGGACCGACGACGAAGCCTGTGCCTCAGAGCTCGCCAGCAACATGAACCTTTTGCTCTCACGTCTTTGAAATGTGACCTTCAGGAAAAAGTCACTGGGCGATCGTTAAATATAACCCTCGGATACGGGTGGTGTACAGGTGCCATCAATTATCTTTCTGGTGGGCAAATGTTACAGGGATTTTAATCGCCCAAGTATGGGGAAGCTGCTCGCTTTTTTATTCTTTCTCTCTCTCTCTTCCGCCACCCTCACTTAACTGGAGTGAAATCGAAGCCTTCCGCCTTATCAGTTCTCCATTTTCATCTCCTCTTTTCAACCATTCCTTTCCATCGGCCGTGATAATTCATCCCTTTCCCTCTTCTTTAAGTATTATTTCATCCACTGATCCCTTAAGATGTCTCCTTGTGTCCCTTTAACACTAAAGCACGGACCTGTGGCACCAGACTGCCTGCTGCTGTTTCCCATATAACTTCTATTTGGATACCAGATACACGAGGATAGGCCATGATGATACCTCTTATCCATGGACAGCGAAGCTCTCAGCTATCAGTTTTTATCATCTTTCATCCTTCCATCTTCTTATAAGAGTCAGGTTTACATACACCTGAGAAGCTAATATGGATTGTTCTTTCTTATTCCGTCATCCAAAATGGCCATGACTGAGGCATGCTCTGACCTTCACCATGTCGGTTACTGTGAAAAACTGTAATCGGTCTCCAGCGAATGAGACTTACAGGTATGAGGGACGTGTGTTAAGTGGCCCCTCATAGGGGTGGCCCTCATGAGGACCTCATCCTCACTCCTCACAGCAAAGACTTAACTACTGAAACTTTCATCATCCCGAGAGACAAGATAGAAATGACATTAACAAACCCCACACTTCCCCCTGTGCGTCACACTTATGCCAGCTTTCTCCAAGTTGGCTCACAGTGACGAAATACAGATTATTACAGTTACCTTATAATGAAAAAAAAGACCTGACTCATTCAATCAATGCAGCCTGAGGGTCCAGGAAGAACCTGGAGGGTGTGTGTGTGTGTGTGTGTGGACGATGGATCCAGCGGCTTACACTGGGTTCCTCGCTCACCTTGAGGGAGAAACTACTTCTGGAGATGATGGCGCCGTAAATAAATATATTTTCCTCCCCAACCCTCAGACACCTTCTCCTCTTTCATTACTGGCTAAACCACGTGGGATCTAGCGAGCAGAAGCAGCTCTTGCTAAGCACGGAAGCAGGTTAAGTCGTCTAAGCAATGCGGAGAGGTCGTCAGGTTGGTATATGGGACACAACCTGTTTTTGCTTTTTGTGTCAGGTGAGTGAAGGTCTATCTTGTTAACGCCAGTCGTTCCTGATCGGTTCACTCATGGTGAGGCTGGATCAGGTCTAAGTCGATGCACAGATTCCCTCACGATGATGAGAGATCCTGGCTATAAATCGTGAGACGAATCCCATCTTTAGAAAAGACATGAGAGAAGATGATGTATTGTGATGTACTGTTTCCACTTCAACACTTTCAACGGAAATGCCTTCAGCAGTGGGGCCCATGTGTAGTCCCACTGGGTCCAGTGAGAAACCACAGTCCTTCCAGTCACCACCAGGTGTCGCACATGACACCATATGACACCCCAGTTAACACACAGCAGGTAGCTGAAACAGGGTACAAAAGCGACACGAATACACACACACACACACACACACACACATATATATATATATATATATCCTAGAACCAGTTGAATGGAGGAGCCATGAACTGCTGGCCTAAATCATGCGTGATTCTTTTCCTTTTTATCCCACCATCATTCGCGAGAGGTGACGGAGTACGGAAACCAGAGTCTAACACTGTGGCACTGTGTGGAGGACGCGGGAACCCAAGCATGCATGTGAAAAATAACTCCTCCCTCTCTCTCTCTCTCTCTCTCTCTCTCTCTCTCTCTCTCTCTCCATTTCTCACATGCACCAGTCAGTGGGATATGTCCCACGACCGGGATATGTGAGGCAGAGTGTCCGAAGCACTGGTATGTGTGTGTGTGTGTGTGTATGTCCCTCCAGCCCGCATGAAGACGATGCGTAACTTTACGGTCTCGTCATGACAACAGACGCTTCAGATGGCATGGGTACATTACGTATGTACTGTGTTCCTTCTTAAGGGTCAATGGCCAGGTCCGTTCAGGTCAGGTCTATCCCGAGGTGCGGTATCAAGGCCTGCCCGCCGTCAAGTGGGTCAAGTCAAAGCAATCCTATGACCAAGAGGGAGCAAGATCCCATTTCATTCCAACGAGGATCGATCTTATGCTTCGACTCTTTAGTTTAATATCACCCAAAATCTAGTTTTAACATATGTGTTTTCACCCCTGCGTCTCACTTCAGTCACTTATACTTACAAATCCCCTGTCCCCAACTTCTTTGATCAGTTATATATAACCTCAGGGCCACTTTCAAGGGGCGCCTGCGGTTTCATGTCTGCGCTGCGTCCAGTAGCAGGGAAATGATGGACCCCCTTTGGAGTGAGAAGTATCTCAACGCGACTGAACTACTTCTATTCGCCCAATGACGGTGATACAACCCGTGGAGCAGCCATAACCAGCTGGAGTCCAGTGATGTCCTCCTTCTCCAACACACACAACATTGACAAAGCACATTCACACCTTGATGACTCAAGCTGCACCAAACAAACGCCTCCACTCCTCCACTCAGCCTTGAACTCCACTCAACCAGACATGCATCTCTCTGAAATAACGACCCCCAGATAAGTACGAGTTACACTTTCTCGTTCGCTTTCTGGACACCACCCATCTCTTCTACTCTAAAGAAAGTAATTCTGTATACCATATGATCCCTCGTGACTAAGGTACACCATCCGCACTAAAGACACTGAAAACATATTCCTCGCTCGTCCTCACTCACCTCACTAAAGACAAACACATCAAATCACCACACTTCTTGACCTGTAGTTCCAGATGGTGGACGTGGCTGGCTTCCTGAGCGCTGCGGGAGCTCCACATAGATGCAGGAGTCAGCGACAATGGTTTTAGCTTCATGTCTGCTCCAAAAACGTAAATTTTAAAAGAATACAAAAATCATCCTTACTTTTTCTCCGGATTTATGGCCATAAAACTCCAAATCGTAAATCAGCCTAGGTGTAGAGACTTCTACAGGTTCACTACATTAACCCGTTTTCTACGGAAACATCGCACCAGAAAATGCAAAGTGATTCTATAGGATACAATCACAGTCTCGTTTTCTGACTTCTGGGTTTCCAGGCAGTCAAACAGCAACGCTTCACGACGCCAGCATAATGACATTATGACAGTGTCCATGACACCAACGTTGTCATCACACAGTATACCCTCATGCCACCCGAAATGACCCTAAGACTGGATTTGGCCATGGAGGATAACGAGATAAGCAGCAGTTAGCCATTCCTCGAACTACAGTGATAACGAAGGCAAATTATACAGCAGCCGTGATGGTCGAGGTTGGAACAGTTACATTAGCAGTAATGATGGAGTATGTGTGTGTGTACATAGGATACTTGCATATCCTTCGTCATGGCTCCGTTTGACCTTTAAGGCAGTGACGCTTGGCAAAAAGGACGTTTCCTTTCGTCTAATCTTCCGTCCATCACTGTATGTATCTTACACATCAAGGATTTATATATATATATATACTATTCCTGGGGACAGGGGAGAAGGAATACTTCCCACGTATTCCCTGCGTGTCGTAAAAGGCGACTAAAAGGAGAGGGAGCGGGGGGCCGGAAATCCTCCCCTCCAGTTTCTGCTTTTCCAAAAAAGGAACAGAGAAGGAGCCAAGTGAGGATTTTCCCTCTAAGG
>JAYMFT010037131.1:0-15753 GCA_038088735.1 Panulirus argus | reverse complement strand
AAGAAGAGGGAGCAGAACTGAAAGATGTGGATGAATGCAGTGTTGAGTCATCAGCGTAAGAGTGCATTGGGTTACTTATGGAAGAGAGAAACTCGTTGAAGAAAAGGAGAAAAAGTGTACGGGACAGGACAGACCCTTGAGGGACACCGCAGTTGATGGAGAAAAGGGAGGAGGCTGATCCATCAACAACCACAGACGCCTGATTCATGTGGCTGCCAGCCTAAACAGTCGTCATTCTAAATACTCGACGGCCGAGAGAGTCGTCAGCCAAAACAGTCGCCAGGCTAAACAGTCGTCAGTGGAACGTGGGCAGAATCTGTCATATATTCGACAGAGACGCTGAACATACTCCTTGATGCAGCCCGTCCCTAAGGAGGGAGACGGTTCTAACCTTTCTAACTATCTGCACACTGATCTCACTTCTGCTGTCTCCAAAGTCGTTGAAACTCTCCTTAACTTTCGCCTTTTCCGACACTATATATCCAATTCCTTACTTTCTGACCACCAACATGGTTCTCGCGGTGCAAGGTTTACCAGCGATCTCTCCTACGTGACAAATTTCTCTTCATCCTTCCTGAAGGATTTTGGTGAATCATTCCCCATGACCCTCGACATGTCCAAAGCATATGACAGGGTGTGACATTTCTTTGCAGTCTAAACTTCCTTCCTTTGGCTTTTCTGCTACTCTCAATCGATAGTTTTTGCTGATGGAGCGACTTTCCCACCTCCCCATTGTATCAATAATAGTATGCCTCAGGGATCTATTCTATCGCATACACTTTAACCTTCTCTCCATAAATGATCTCTTCAGCCCTATTAACTCTTACGTTGATAATTCCACTGTACATAATTCAACTCATTTTTCATGCTCTCCTCACTCTAACTCTCGTACTCTTTCTCGTACTGAACATTTCTTTGCATTCGGATCTGTGTCGTATCTTGCAAAGGGGAAAAAAGAAACCTGGTTAAGCTAAATCGTACTAAAACGCAATTTCTACCTCATCTGCTTCTAAACGTTACGTGTTTCTCTCTGTTCAGTTTCAGAACACCACAATCCATCCCTGCCATAGCATATATATGTTGGCATAACCATATCCTTCACCCCATTCTGCAAATCACGCATAATCATAATTACAAAATCAGCCGCATTATCCGCCCTAAAATGGCTCACTGCTTACACGCATAGGGTGACTGACTGTTCCTCCACCCCTTTATCCTCTATGCATCGCCTCTCTCTCCGCCGTGATGTTGTCGTCCGCTCCATATTCTGCAGGTATTATTTTAGCCATCATTCTCGTAAGCTGTTTGCATGTTTTCCCTACCACTTATGGCTTGGATCCAGGATTCGAGTCTGGCTGCCGTCTTCCGTAGTTTCTATGTAGAGACCAGCCACACGAGCATTGATCATGATAATCTCCTTCTTCCATCGAAAAGCAAAGCTGTGGGATTCTCATCCATCTCTCGTCTTCCCATTCTTTCCATAACCTTTCTATCGTTCAGAGTTTGGGCTAGAAATACACGAGGCGCTGTGATTTGTAGCCTCATTCTTTTCCTCATCCTATTTTTATTTCACTAGAGATGGCCATTATTGGGGCTGTTTTGTCCATGCCTTGCAGGTCGCAATAAATAAAAAATGAAAACAACAGGAATAAACAGCGGATAAACAGGGGGCATCAAAATTACCTAGACATGTAAACATGAGCCAGAAACAGTATGCAAACAAGCGCCGTGAAACTACTACGTAGAATACGCGGAAGTCTGAGCCACAAGACTAATGTAGTCAACGGGTGTGACACGCTCACCACTGACAAGAACCGAATCCACTATAGAGCTGCCATTTACGAGATCCTTCTCGTAATCACGCAGATGCTAAATGATTTCCGCCAGTCCTGCAGTTCACTCACGTTGACTTGAATACTGGCAATGCCACTTGCGTGGAAGCAAATGGATCATACAAACGAATCCTACGTAGATCTCGCGAATCATACAACTTTCAGTGATATAGAACATACAAAACATACAATGTGGTGGAAAGAGGCCGACGCGTTGTCAATGGATGGAATTAGGGCATGTGATGCGTCCGGGGTAAACCATAGAAAGGTCTGAGGGGTCTTCTTGTGGATAGGGAGCTGTGGTTTCCGGTGCATTACACATGACAGCTAGATAATGGATGTGAGCGGATGTGGCCTTTATTCATATGTTCCTGGCGCTACCTCGCTAACGCGGGAAACAGCGATCACGTCAAAGAAAAAATAAATCATACAAATGTTTACTCCTAGACTACAGGAGTTATACCTGAAGAATCGAGATCACTGGTCGTAATTTGCCAGAAACAACTGCCCAGGGAAGTACTACCGTTCCGACATGGTGCACAGAACCACCTCACACCCTCCGTGTTAGGATTGCTGGTTTTACTTTCTACCTCATTAAAACAAGACTAATGGGTCACTTTCAGCATCTTTACCTTACATGTACCATACACGCAGCCTACGAACTGCGTCTCTGACATTTACATTTATTTCCTCTTCCACACTTTCCCCACATGGAAACCTTCATATATAAACATGAAAGTGTCCAACAAGCTTGTGGCCCTAGTTTCCTGTATGGGGTGCGAAAAATTCCTGGAATCCTGCCTGACTCTGCTACTAACGAGAAGGAGGGCTCAGCCAATATCTCTACTGGCTCCTTCCATAACCCTGAAAACTCCAACAAACCCAAACATCTTTTTTCCCTATTTATTTCTGTCTTTCTATTAACCTTTCATATGTTGAGCGTCGCCTGCCTCGTATCTCTTCTAATATATGACGTCTTTCAAGGGCTTAACAATCTCGTAACGATTTTAGTGACCTCGCTCACCCCACCATCTATAACCTTCATTCGTGATGCCACTTCCCTACGAGGAGTCTGTGCTTATTCTAGCGCCTCATGGACCTCGAGTCTCCAAATTCTGGCATCATATGGCTGAAGATGTGTCTTCTCAACTCCGTGTTCCTCACTGCTTATCTTACTTCACACCGTATAAATTTCTTCGACTATCCCCATCCCCGCCAAGGAGTCGTGACATTCTCCCGAGAGCTGGCTGCTTGTGTGCGTCATATGATTATTGTGTGGCCATCGGCAACTCAAGGGTGTGCCGTTTTGATAACTATTTCTTTCCCTACCCGTCAAAGCTTTGGAACTCTCTACCGTCTCATGTTTTTCCCAATAACTATGACCTGGCACATTTCAAAAGGCAGGTCTTTCACTTTCTCAAACATTCGTAAATACTCTCCCCTTGTCTTTTCTTTTCCCTTTTCTTAATTCTCTCAATAGTTTAATTGAAGCCCGGCCTTGATGTGGACTTTTGTCCGTGACTGGAGCCTTCAACACACGCACACAAAAAAGAAGACTTCAACGTACACCACATCATCAACCACCATATCAATAATCCAGACAGTGTCGACCATTCTTGCTACACTCTAGGTTACACAGTGGTTGAAATGTAGCGCTACTGTTGTTGACATAAAATATGTATTCAGTGATGAATATTACATGATGGGTAGCTTCGCCTTGGGTGAGTTACAGTGTGTGTGTGTGTGTGTGTGTGTGTGTGTGTGTCCACCTTTTTCCTGACATTTTGATCCGTGTGAGGTCAACATGCAGGTATGTATGGGACGCATAAAAGATAAAATCATATAATAACTTCCACCGAGTGACCCTTGTGAAAGCAAAGGGGTGGTCGGCTTTACCTTCGTTAAACCAAGGAAATATCTTTGATGTTCTTTGTGAAGAAATCTCATCTGCCGTAAAATGTGGACTGAATGAAAGACCAGCCTTGAGAAACGGCCCTAGAATTTCTCATTTTTTTTATTGGGGGAACAGAAAACCGAAAATGAGTGCAAACAGCATCCAAGGGGTTGTTCTTATGAGAGAGTAGAGTGAAAGGGTAAACGTATGGTTGGATGGTCAGGAAAAAGTGTTGGAGGAACATAAATATCTGGATGGTACTCCAGGCAAGGTGAAGCACTGGGGCCAAACATGTCATCAGTGGAAGTTACGACAGCCAGGGAAATAATCATAGTTTCCAGGGAAACGAGAGAAGATAATGTGCAGTTAGCCAAATAGTGTGGAGGGATGGTTCAGCCCTCATTATACTTATCCTCTGGGGACGATAAAGGGGAAGCGTAACAGTGAATGTGGCCCTCCGTGAGTGCGGAGGAATGGCATGGATTCTGGGAGAGGTGATGAAGGTGGAGTGGACGAGTGAGTAAAACAAGGGTTCCTGAGGTGCTTATGATTCGTGGAGAAAGTGAGTGAGGCGAGAATAATGAGTAACGTTTTAATGAGGTGAGTGGGAGAAGATATAGTTAAAGTGATGATCCAAGCAAGGAGATGGGAGAATATGGAGGACAAGTGTATGTGTGTGTGTGTGTGTGTGTGTGTGTGTGTGTGTGTGTGTGTGCTGCGAGAGAATACGTGAAGACGAGTTGTAATTGACTTGTGTGATGGATTTGCATAAGCTAACTAACTGTACAGCTCGAGAGGACCCGATGGCTGTAGATTAGTTACGTTGTATATATTCATTTGTCTATTTACAATTATCCCAGGACCAAGTTCCCGTAGTCCAAAGTTGCGTTACTTCCAGAATGGAGACACAGGTACTGTGTTTGTGGAAGGGAACCTGGATGCTCTGGCTTTGAGTGAAACAAAGCTGAAGTGGAAATGGCAAAGAATGGTTTGGGAATGTCTTATGGGTAAAGTAAGGAGGTGATGTGAAGGCGTGAGCTAAGGAAGGGGTAGCACTTCTGCTGAAGTAGGAGCTGTGGATGTGCATGAAGGAGTATAGGATGGTGAACCCCAGACTGAAGTAGAAATGAAAGTGTATAACAAGAAGTGAGCGTTTACTGGTACTTATGCCTCTAAAAACGAGTGTATGGAGGAAGAGAGCGTGTTCCGGGAGGAGGATAGTGAGTGTGTCACCAATTTTGATGCAAGGGATCGGGTATTAGTGACGGGTGTTTTGAGTTCTTATGAAACTATGAAAATGTTTAATACTCAGTCATTTAAAGTTAAATCTCAAAGCTATTCCTCGAAACGTTTTAAGGTTACGAAAGTGTGAAGATACATACTATATAGCTCGTCTGAAGCAATCGTGTGTCGGCCGATATAGGTATAAAAATATCGTAGATATCATGATAAACCTCGTACAACCGGTAGTATGACTACTGAGGCGTTCCATCGGTCGCACGACGCTTGTCGTGATATCTAAGACCATGTGCCTTTGTCTTGTGACTGTATAGATGACAAAGAACAGGCTGCAAACATCACATACACCAATACTGGTGGAAAAGTGATGATTACGATTGTTGATGCAAACGAAGCGTGAGTATTCATGGATCTGAACACACACACACACACACACACACACACACACACACACACACACATTCACACAGAAAAGAAAAACAAGTGCACAAACACACACACACACACACACACACACACACACACACAGACATGGGCTCACACTAACAAACATATACACAAAGAAACACACAGAGACCTATACCTTCACACATACACACAGAGCATATACACACACTCATACACGCCAGTACATATAAACACACAGTAAGACAAGCACATGTAGACACACACACACACACACACACACACCTAAAGAAATCATAACCCATACAAATCCAGGCACCCAAAACAAACAAATATACAACATACAGAGACTTAATCAAAGACTGAAAAACCAAAAAATCCTCACCGAACGTCTTCCACGAAGTTTGAGGGAGTTAACAACGAAACTCAGAGAGAAATACTCCCATCTCTTGCGACACTGACGATAACATAAAAATAAAAATGGTCATCGAGTGGCTTGAAGGGCTAGCATTTTTTTCTAACAGAATTATACTTCTTGCTATAAAGGGAATAACAGGAGATGAGGGCACTTTCCCTTTCCAGCCACTAGCAACAACCAGGGTTTTGAAAAACCTACTGACGTCTCCATATTACACAAGGAGATAATCCTGCGTAACCTGAGAGCAACATGATAATGAGTGCTGACTTGTGATGTAAGGATAGTTCTCCAACAGATGGAATACGAAGACGAACGGCAAAAAATGAGAGATGAGGTAATCATAACTATAAAGATGATTTTCAGAGAAAACTTATGGACATCATTGTATAGAAAGATGGTTGTAAAGCCCCCTGGGTCATACTTAATGACATGAGTTCGATGGTGCCTTACCCTTAGATATGACAACCTGGCCTTTGACCTGACCCCATAAAAAAAAGTTTGAACATGTTATTGTACTATCGTATCCAGTAGGGTTCATGACCACGATCGAAACTATGTGAGGTTCAGTATTTCAGGACAACATTTGACATTGAGACATCTGATGAACAAGTTGTGCTGCGACATTAGCTTTCTCCCTTGCTCTTACGAGACTATATGTTGATACAGCTAAGTTCTTGCAGTGTAGCTACGTCCTACTGCATCAGTTCTTCGTGAGTAGATGTAATTCTGTTTTCGTGTGGTTGAAGGTTTAAGTCATGGACGAAAGCCCTTGCCAAAGGCCTCAAGCGGAAAGAAGAAAACGAAAGGAAAAATCTAAATTCTTTCTTTTTCTGAAAGAGATGTGAAGCCTGTTTTTTTTTATCACGAACGAATCGTGGCTGTTGGGAGACACGTGTGATCTATAACAGGGAAGCGGGAGAGTAGGATAGATAGAAAATAAGTCGGTAAGAAATGGAGAGTAGGCGTATGGTACACGTAAGAAGATTCAAGACGCTGTCCCGTAGTTTAGTTTTGATGACACAGAAAGTAAGGCCAGTGGGAAATAAAGTGTAAATGCGTTATACTATAAATCCCTTGAGTAAATCTTTTGATTACTGAACTGGCTGTCTCTGGATTTCACCACTAAACTGGTTGTATTTTCGAAAAGTGAAATTTTTCTATAACGAAAGTTGGTCACTGAGAAAAAAAAAATCTCTAATATAATTATATAACTAACATCCCAATCTTCAGACACAAAACCTTCTACAAACATTCAAAATGCACAAATTTGGGATCCTTCTCGAGAACGAACAAGGCAACATTTCTTGTATAAAAACATTAGCAGTAGAATAATACAAAGATATAAATAACATGCCATCGTAAGATAACCAGACTCAAGCCCTTCTTAGAAAACGAATAAAAAGACCTACATGGGAAAAAGAAATTCACGTTTTCTATTTCCTGGAGTAAGAAGCATGGATCCATAATTTTCTAGTATGGAATCTGGCGCACATCTTCCCGAGAGCATCGCTTAAGTATATCCTCCCTAGCTTAGCTCTCTTCTCATATTAAGCTGCAACCACTCGCCCATGCTCCCTTACTGGAGCGTCTGATGTTGCTCGACGTCCAGCTCTCACACACAACCAGACTTACGTAACTCTTCATCCTTTACCTACTCAAAGTTTCTTTTCTTTCAGTGTCAGGTATCATTCTCTGACTCAAAGGTAGACAATACAGTCCTCTTCCCACATTCACTTTCCATGAAACACGATTCTCCTGAAGTCGACTTGCCTTGGAACACTCTCCTGGAACCGACTTTCCTCGGACAACACTACTCTTGGAACTCAATTTCTCGAGAGCACACTTCTCTTGGAACTCCCTTTCCATGGAACACACTTTTCTCAGACCATCTTTCCTGGAAACACATTTCTTCTGTAACTGAATTTCCTTGGGACAAACTACTTCTGCAAGTAACTTTCACCGCACTACACTTCTCTAGGAAACGACTTTCCTTAGAACACACTTCTCTTGGAGCCCACCTTCCTTGGAACACTCTCTCCTGGAACCGACTTTCCTTGGAACACACCTTTCTTGGAACCTACTTTTCTTAGAATATCCTTTTCCTGGAATCGACTTTCCTTGAAACATACTATTCCTGGAACCGCCGACTCTTCTTCGAACACTCTTCTCGTGGGATCCAACTTTTCTCGGAACCTACTTCTCTTGGAATCCAAATCCCCTTGGAACACACTTCTCTTGGAACCCAATGTCCCTGAAGCCTATTTTTGCCGTGTCCATTTTCCAGGCCCAATTCCTGTTTCAGTGTGCGTCTCCCCTACTTCCATTAGCGAGGTCTTCACCACTCCCTTCCATGGCTCTTGCTGCATTTACAAAACTAGACTTTCTTTTCCCAATTCACGTACAAATTCAGTAACTGCGTCTAGCACTCAGGTGTTTGATTAAACACTCGTTCTTCCTTTTTATTACGTGCATATGGTAATACACATTCGCAATATCTCATTCGTTTTAGTATGTAACTCAACTATTCTTTTTTTCCTCAAACAACAAAAAATCTGTTCAGAACAATACTAATCGTCTTCATCTGAAACACGATGGTCGTCAAGAACTTTATTAATAACGTAGTAATTCACTCACGTGAACCAATTATATTTCCTACTGAACCACATATCAACTGGAACCACAAATCTCGCTCACTGGATCAATAATTTCACTCATTGGAACCCTAGAATTTTTATTCCCTCTGAAACCACATCAAAGTATCCATTGGAATCACACGAATAAAACCATCAGAATCATATAACCTTACCCACTGGAATTATTAGTACATAACCATACCCACTGCACCCACATAATGCTGGTAGTGCCTGAATCTACCCACTGGAACCATATGATAAACCCCATTTGGACCACATAACATTGCCTACTGGAAACACAAACAAATATAAATGCGAATAACAAAGACTAAGGGATTGAGTAAGGATGAACTACCATGCCTTGTATAAAGTCATCATTTTTCTTAGTCGTTCTAAAGCAAAGAACTAGTCTCGCAGGAGTAGTTTTCTTAATAAAATATTTGCCCGAAAAAAGAGGAAAGCCACGAGCTATAAAATTTCATAAATTTCCCTCTCCAATTAGACCTTCAAGGCTCACAGTATATGAGAAATCGGTACGTAATAATTAACGAAGCGATTACCTCCCTCCCCTCTCCCACCACTGAAAGGTGCCCTGGGCTCAAAAACAAGATAACAAGGCGTATTCCATCACGATTACAAACTGCTTACGCTACAGACAAACCAGGTGAATGCTAGTGGCACAACAGACCCCTCTGTTACCAGCAAAGACTGGGATGCCAATGTCTCTTTACTGAAAACTTGGTAACATCTTCACATGCAACTCTTGGATACTCCAAAGGACGATTGGTTAGAGAAACTTTTGGCTTTCAGCTGATGATTTAAACACCATTACTCACATATTCTTTTTCTTATAACTGAAGATATCTTGTTTATTATATAAGTCTGTTGAAACGGAATATAGAAAAGAAAGTCCTTCAGAGATGCCGTCCCGATGAAGCAGTACACAATAGCCGTCTGCTTTGCTCAGGGAACAACTGGGGTGATGGTAATTTGCGGTGAAATTCGTTTAATTTCAATTCATTATGCAGAACGTTTATGAATCTGCATTTCTTCATTAGTCTAATACAGGTGCGGGGTATTGACTGGAAGGTGTGTGTTGCTTACTACACTGTTGCTGCATAGGTTGGTGTTGCATACCACACAGTGTTGCGTGGAGGACGAGTGTTACATGCCACACCGTGTTACGTGAAAAACGAGTGTTACATGCCACACCGTGTCATGTGTAGGACGAGTGTTGCATGCCACTCAGTGCTACGTGATGGAAGAGTGTTGCATGTCATGCCGTGTCACGTGGAGGACGAGTGTTGCATGCCACACGGTGTTACGTGGAGGACGAATGATGCATGTCACACAGTGTTACTTGGAGGACGAGTGTTGCATGTCACACCGTGTTACGTGGTGGGCGAGTGTTGCATGCCACAGAGTGTTACCTGAAGCATTAGAGTTGCATGCCACACACTGTTACGTGGAGTACGAGCATTGTGAGCCACACTGTTATTGACTGGGTGTGGCTCTCAAGGTCAAGAGGTGGGCGGTGGTGTTAGTTCACACCCGGACCATTGTGGGTTGAGGAACAGGTGTCCGTTCCAAATATTCTGACCTCTCCTGACGTTTCCTGTCCTCTCCCGACCTCTTTTGGTCACACTTGTGATCTCATGACCCCTTCTGTTCTCTCCTGACCTCTTCTAACCTCTCTTGACCTTTCTTGATATAACCTGACCCCTTCTAACTTTTTCCTGATCTCATCTGTCTTCTCATGACCTCTCTTGACCTCTTCTTTTTCTCCTAATCTCTTCTTACTTCACTTGACTGGAAAAATAAGATAGATAAACAGATAGATAAACAGATGAATATCTATAGAGATAGACAGACAGATAGAGAGAGAGATTACGAACTTACTTACGAATACCATTGTAGAGAACTTGCCATAGTGGCATGGCCAGCGCAGAGAGAGAGAGAGAGAGAGAGAGAGAGAGAGAGAGAGAGAGAGAAAGTATGACAGTGGATTTTCAACCTCTACCCAGTTCACTCAGATCTGATAGCTGGGTGGACACAAAGCTTAGCTGGTATAGGTGGACACAAACAGGCGAAGGGTGTGCGTGGAGTGGGGAGTCACTTTGGTTACCAGACAACAATGAGCGGCCGCTAGGAAAACATCTTCCAGCCAGAGGGTGGCGACCCGGCACCAGTCAGGCTGCTTTAACAGCCTAGCCTACTTTTGATTGCCATCTATTGGTTTACTTATAGTTAGACAAGGTCAAGGAACTGCATTAACTAGGATAAAGCAAAAATATTTCTTGATGTTTTATGATTATCGAACGTAATAACTGCTAGTTAAGGACTGATAACCTGGGAGTTGTTATAACACATATCTGGTTCATCCATCTGTTCTGTAAACGCCGTACCTTACCTGTTCACGACACCTGTCAAGTCTGTTGGATCATACTATAATGAAAGGTTTTCATAATATCATCACATTCGAGTGAGAAGGTCTGAAATAAACAACCACAAACCTTTAAATAATGGGGAGTAAGTTAGAGTCTCGGCAGACTTTGGCACGCACCGCTCAAGTTTCCCACCATTTCTTAATTTTCAAATATTTCCTCAGCCAGAAGTTAAAACGCAATAAGAGGTGGTATATAACATTTCAGGAATAGCATTTGAATTATCTTGTATCTCCCGAAATAAAGTGACCCATGTAAAACGCATCGTGGCGAATGAATATGAAAATATTAAACTGACGATCTGAAAACGCATGTAATACGCTGGTGCCAGATGTAAGGATGTAAGCCCTTTGAACTCCAACTGTCGAATTTGCCTATTTTTTCTTTGAGTCACGTAAAGTAAAACCAGACACAAATGATTTAAAAAAACTGCGTAAACTGGCAATTAATAATTATCTACAGAATAATGAAAACTGGCAGGTAACCAATATTTACAGTACGAGTCCATACAATTGCCACCATTGCATTATGAGACATAACACGAAACCTTGTTGATTGAAAACACCTACATGCCCGCATCTACTTTAAACTTCAACTCATCTTTTTAAAAAACTTTATAATCAATTTTAATTTTCTCTGATAACGGTAAACTTTTAAGGATAATTTTACCCCTTTAGCTTTGGAAATTATTCCATACTTAAACTGGCTGCATATATTGCAAGCAATTTACAATCATAAGTATATATGAGTTAAGATAAAAAGTTTAGCTGTAGATTTACCACGCTCCTCAGTGTTGCATTAAACAATGAGCAGCCTTAATTCAAACGTTTCTTGGCTCCATCTATCAGAGCTGAGTGAAGAGGGTATACATGCGTGAAGTGCCCTCCTCTCCTCATCCAGTCAGCCACCTTAGGCATGTTACGTACCCCTGGCGGGTGTATACGTCTCCCTAATCTGTTTACGGTGTTCATTCTATGGCCAAAGTTATGGCTCTCGTCCTTAAGACGCCTCCACACGATTCGACCAATTAGCTAACCCTCTGCTCTGAGGAACTGATTAACTTCTAAATAGCTATGGGCTCCCTAACACGCGTATATGAGAATCAAGAATGATGTAAGATTTATGAGAGATTGGAAGAAATATATGAAGGCAATAATAATAAGCTATAAAAATGAAAAAGTTGAAAATGCGTAGACGTTTTTCAAAGCAAAATTCAAGAACAGCTTATGAGGAAAATCCTCTTTCCAAAATCCTTATCTTTAATTGACGTATAATCATTCGGCATCCTAGGGGTCAACCCCTCTCCTGCATCATCGATACTCTGTGTCACTAAATGATCGCGCTAATGGTGATTCACTGGGAATGTATACGTTCCGCGCTATTATTAATATAGGATGCAGTAATAGTTTATCCCTATCTTTCAATCTATCTATCTATCCATCATTATTCCATTCGCGGCTGCATGACTTAGCTCTGCTATATACTGGTTTACAGCCGACATATGTCGTAATTAGCATCAGTAAATCTGCGTGATCAAGATGAATACGAGACCGTAGGGCAATCACATTAGTCACAACAGCGATGCAAATGGATCGTATCAAATGAACCACCTGGATGGCAACGCCTGCATAATTTGTACCGGAATGCTCTATGCCAATTGGATCACATACCCAGACCACCTGGATCACATGCATTAACCACCTGCATCACATGAGCCAGTATGACGACCATGAAACACCTGCATCACATGAGCCGGGATCACGACCATGAAGCACCTGCATCACATGAGCCTGAATCACGACCATGAAGCACCTGCATCACATGAGCCAGGATCTCGACCATGAAGCACCTGCACCACAACATTTGGATACTACCTATACACTTCATGTCGCTAAGTCACACGATATCGTAATATCGAAAGCACGGTATCACTCAGAGATACTAACCCTGCAAGGTATTTATTTTTTCTACCTGTTTTCCGTCCGGCGTGTGTCGGAGGGAGTGGAGGATGGGGAGGGAGCCTTTGCTTTGCTATCCTATTCTCCCACTACTTTTCAGGGGGCTACGTTATTTTTCTAAGTGGCGTTAAGGCCGGACCACCTCGCTTGGACCTTGGGTCTGTGTATCCGTGTCACTCTGGGTGTCATAACAAACGCCCCGCCGATCATGATGGCTACAAGACCGAATTATGACGATAGCGAAAGACAAGCATAATGACAGCAGTGATCTGATCTCAAGATAACACGAGACTATCATCGTGTAATTTCCCGTGATTAACAGTGATGCAGCTCGGGCTGAAAGAGATCACACCAGCAATATAACATCTACGTCCGCGGACTCTATCGTGATCTAACACACTCACGTTCAGAATACGGTTTCTGAGACAGCTTTAACTTCTTTGGAAATCTTGATCGACTGAATTTGCTGTGTGTACGACCAGAGGTAAGGACACACTCACTCTAAAGCCTGAGTCTACAGGAAAACCAAGTCTTTTAGAGAGAGGTGTTGCAACCACCTTGCAAGACATGGCACAACGTCTTATCAATACTGCTACGATACTTGAAATTCTGGCGTTAAATCCACATCCTGCAACTAGCCGATGAGGTCTCAGCATGAATAATTATCTAATCCTATTATCACTTTCCGTTCGTGCCTATACTCCGTTCCCCGCCTAAGCAAGGTAGCGTCAGGAAGAGACGACCGAGCCTATGGGGATAATCCTCGTTTGCCTCCTTTGTCTGTTCCTTTCATTTCGAAAGTATTAATAAACAAGGGAAGGATTTCTAGCCTCCCCTCTAGCCTCCGGCTCTTAGAACTCTTAGTTGCCCTCTAGGGAACGCAGCTGTGTAGGTAGTATAGTGCCTCCTCTATCCCCAGAGAGAGAGAGAGAGAGAGAGAGAGAGAGAGAGATATTCAGCTCTCTACAGCATTTCACATTTTGTTCCCGTTGACCATATTTGTTCGTTGTTCAAATGATCTTATGATGTCATTTATTGCACTTGTCAACCAGTGAAAGGAAAAAAGAGTGTGATATATTTGATTAGTTACTACTACTATTGCTATTACTACTCCAACTACCACCACTACTACTACTGTTGTTGCTGCTAGCTCTACAACTACTACTTCTGCCACTACAACAACAACAACTAGAACTATAACTACCACTACTACTACCAATGCCGCTGCTGCAACTGCTACTACTACTACTACTAGCACTATAACTACTACTGCTACTACTACAACAACTACTACACTGCAACAACAACAACAACAACAACAACAACTACTACTACTACTACAACAATATCAACAACAACAACTATTACTACTGCTGTTACTGCTACTACTACTACTACTACAACTATGGTCACTGTACTAATATCCGTATAACACGGTGCACTTCAGCAGCAAGATAAAACGTTCGCTGACCGCGTTACCCACTGTGGGTTGGAACTGTTATCACCAAGGCAGAAGTCCAAAGTCAAACTCAAGGCAGATTTGCAGATATGATTCACATGTCAGTTATCCAGTTAAAGAAGCTGAACAGTACCACACACACACACACACACAAAGGCTTTGATAACATTATATCTACAGGACTGGGGAAGTATGAAAAGTGACAGAGGACTGATAAAATGGCACTGTATCATCGTAGCTGGTACCAGTCAGTCATATCCAAGCCAAAAAAAATAAGACTTGTCTCATGACGAGAAAAAAGAGGCTTAAGAGGCGAGACAGGAAAACGATGCATTGACTGGAGGGAAAACACTAGTGAAACATACGGCCAAGGTCCTGCATCATCTGCAAAGTATAGACAATCTCTTCAGAGTTCTGACGTTCTCCCGCCAAACATCTTCAAGACATCCTGCAGGATCTGAAATTCGATATTAGAATGCTTGGAATAGAAAAGAAGGCTAAGATCTTACTACAGTGGTCGCTATGCATCACGGATCTCTGCTGATGACCATGAGGAGAAGTGAAACACGATAAGTCCTAAGTGCACTTTCCTGTGATTATCACACAGTCAGGGAAGATGTGATAATCACACGAAAGTGCACGTGGGACTTATTGTGTTTCCCTTTTCCTCCCAATAACTATAACCTGGCGCATCCTAAAAGACCGTTTTTTTACTTCCTCCATTGTTTTCAGTTTTCTGTTTTTGTTTTTCCTTTCATAACCCTCTCTATATTTCAATTAAGGCCCGGCCTCAACGTGGACTTCTGTCCGTGACTGGAGCCTCCAACGTAAAATAAAAAAAAGGAAGAAAAATATATGTATTGGTCAAGGCTTGAAGTAAGGCAAAGCATTCAAGTAAAATCCTTCGTGACTACAGTTTCTGCCTTCAATCTTCCTACAGAATCTGACTGCAAATCTTATGTTGATTAGATACTACATAATTGTGCTAAAAAAAGAAAAAAAAACTTTCTGGTGAGGAATCGATAAGCAACAGTCCAAGGAGGACGTATAAAGTCAATACGAAACACAGAGCAAGACTGGTTGTGCCATCCAATAGGCTGCGACTCAACTACTCGAGTTCTTATTATCGTTAGGTGAAACACAGTTTCGAAAAGCAAACTGACGCTGAATTTCGCGAGCTCAGAACAACTCAGGCGGCAGCTGCAGTTATACTTGATGATATATTTAGGTATATCATAGAAGAGCATTATCAAACATTATCCGTGGTGCACCGGTTAGCGTTCCTGACAGTGACGCATTCACGGGTCAATCAGGGTCTAGTGCATAAGTTCAAATTCCAGTCGCAGCAGTCGGTTCACAGTTAACCCAACTGTTCATCCACACTTAGGGGTTGGTCGATAGATTGGGTAACTGGCTTAGGCTGCATATATATATATATATATATATATATATATATATATATATATATATA
>JAYMFT010037120.1:0-15753 GCA_038088735.1 Panulirus argus | reverse complement strand
ATATCACGAAACATATGCTCAGACCACTGTATCATCCTGCAACTTTAAAAATAAATAATAATAATCTTTTTCCAGCCGATCACTTATCATGGGGAAACACTGACGGGGCAGGCACACTGTATATACTGTCACCTTCTGAGACACAACTTAAAAAAATTCTCTCTTTCTTTCCTTTTCAGAAGTTTAACACATACACACACAGCCCACGTACCGGTGGCGGCCACGCCGAGTAGGAGGAGAACTATGACGTTTCTCATCTTGTCTGCTAAGGAAACTGTGGTGCTTACGGCCGCCCCGCGCCGCCATTATATACCCGCGCGTCCTGGCGACCGCGCATGCGCAGATGGGAAGACGCTAACTTTCAGTTCATGATTTACTTGGGCGATGCTTCAACGGACGGACGGCCATATTTCCGGACCGTTTTCAGTGTCTCTTGACCCGTATATCATTTGCGATTTCTTTGTATATTCGCTCCAGTGCCGTGAATCATGGCGATATTCGGGTCTCATCTCGTTAAAGAAGGTAATTAAGAATGTAAAATGTCTTTACCGGAGCCGCGCGGCGCCCTACGGGGAGGTGAGGGTTGGCCGTTATCCTTGGCGGGCCGGCCGCCTGCCGCCCGGCGGCGCGCTGCGCCGGCAGGAGCCTCCACGTCACTCACATCCTCCTGGCGAGGGAGTCATCTCTCAAGGTTACCGTAAAACCTGGTGCTGACCACCAGTGTCACCTGAATAACTCTGAGGTTGACCTGGGTAACTCCAGCGTCCTGGGTAACTCTCCAGTGGCCTGGGTTTCGGTGGTTCTTCGGTGACAAGGGTAACTTTAAGTTGACCTGGGTAACTATGGTAACTCGGGTACCTTATAAGACCTGGGTAACTATCCGGTGACTTAATTACCTACGGTGACCTGGAAAACCACTTTGGTCGTGGGTGACAACGGTGACCTAGGTATCTGTACGTTGACCTGAGTAACTACTTTACGGTGACGGGTAACTATGATGACCTGCGTAATACGACGGCCTGGTTATCTCTAAGGTGATCTAAGTAACTCTGTGGTGACCTGGGCAGCTCTATAGTAACCTGGGTTACTTTACAGGCATCTGAGTTACTTTATAGTGTCTTTGGCCAAATCAGCTGACTTGGGTGGCCACTGTGACCTGCATATGTGTTGAATTAGACATTGACCTGGGTAACTAGAGTGACCTAGGTAATTCTACTGACCTAGGTAACACTACCTTAAACTGAGTCACTCTGCTGTGACCCAAGTAACGTTACGGCGACCTGGATAACATCATGAAAACTATGGGGGTAATTCCTCACTTTCATTTATGAGACGAGAAAGTCATTCCTGTGATTAATTCTTCAATGAATTGGATAGTTCTGCAGTAACCTGGTCAACTTTTCTCTGGACATGGTGAACTTAAGGTGACCTGGAAAATCTAACTGTGACCTGGATAACTTTTGGGTGACGTGGACAACGAATTTGATGAACTGTGAATCAAGTGTAGTGTAGCTGAAGTAGATTTACTTTAGTTTGGCCAATATTTTTGAAAAATTTTGATATTTTTCCATAAAAAGATTTCCGGTAGCACCTTTGTATTATGAAAAGTATAAACAATATAAAAATATTGATAGGATAATATAAGCTTTTCAAATTCTGATAAAATTATCTGATTAATAATAGAATTACATACTAAAAATATATCTTACATTTCATAAACTAGAAAAAGTGCATAGAAAACGAGAATCGTAACTGGGTCAAAGTCAATCAAGATTAACCAAAAATATTTATGCGAGTTAGTCTAAAAAAGGTGAAGAATGGAGTAGAATATATTTGAGAATGTAATAAAATCGTAATCAGGAGAAATTATGATTACGAAATGCGTAAGCCAAGATAAAGTTAAATAATGACATTAAAAGATAGTATTAGAAATTGTTTATTGAGCAGAAGGTTAGGTGAGGAGGGGAATGCATTGATTACATGCAAGGGGGGGTTGTGGAGTGGATTTTAGTGTATGGGGAAGAAGAAAAAGCTCATCTCACAGAACGGTACGGAGGGAAAGGGAAGGAGTGGTCTATTAACCTCAGACATTATACAGTACATAGGGAAGACAGGGAAGTTTGTGATTCTCACATACATAATGATACAGAGGGAAGGTGTCTGTTATCCCTGAGACAACTACAGTGCAGAGAGAGAGAGAGAGTCTGTTAAACTGACAGAACACACCAGCAGTAAAGAGGCGAGGGAGAGTCTGTTAAACTAAACAGACCACGACACCACTAGAGGCAGCTCTGGGAACAGACAAGACAAACGGCGTTATTTGTTCACATCCGCTCTCTCGCTGTCGTGTTTGATGCACGGAAGCCAAAGCCCACCATCTGCAGTCTACCACCACAGATCTTTCTATGATTTTCTCTGACTGCTTCACATGACCTAGTTAAGTCCCCAGTGACAGAACGACGCCCCCTATATATCACTTCGTTCCAATTAGTTCTATCCAATGCAGGCCACGCACCCTCCTGAATTTTCATACCCTCAGTGACTCAAAAGCATCCCTCAACTCCATCTTTCTAGTCTCCTTCTTTGTCTTCTTCCTAATACTTTAATGATGATAATAATGATAACAGAATAATAATAGTAATAAATTTTCCCCTTCCTGATCATACATATTCAATATGCATGATCTCACCACCACCAACAGCCGGGTAAGGCAGCGTCCATGCCCTTCCAGGAAGGTCCAGATGCTGGCTCTACCAGGCTCACAGCTCGGCCCGCGTGTGCGTCCTCTGCGTTGCGTAACGCGTGACCAATTGGGTAAAGTCATCCGCATCACCGGAGCTCCTCATGTTTAACGACTGTGCGTGCAGTACCAAGGTGAAGCGTAAGGTTAGGTTCCTGTGTTAAGTTTTCCATTCTTCGCGTATACACAACCCCTCATTTGCATACGATCAAGGGTAACAAGTGAATCTTCCGAGGATTAGGTTGGTTTATGATTCCAGATCTGTATCTCATGTTCAGATCTCCTTGGATATGTCATCTTGAGAAGACGCTCACACATACACACACACACAAAAAAACTAGTTATGAATATATATATATATATATATATATATATATATATATATATATATATATATTCTTCTTATCTTTTTTTTCTCATCTTGCAATATAGATATGCAAATAATGCATCTTGAATAGGTCTTTTCTTCTTATCTGTCTTCTACTATTGCATTATAAATACAAAAATTGAACATATTATTAGACATAATTTGAACTCTTTGTATTAGTGAAAATTAAAGTTTTATATACATATATTCACATACATGGCCGTCAGGAAAGCTTTGAAATCATATACAAACTCCTCCCAAATGGTACCTCTCTGCTCACTCTCTCTCTCACACTACCTATCCACAGCCATCCTAACTGTACACACCACTTTCAAATACCTGAACTCAGCAACTTTCAGTTTCACCCTTAGTAGGGACACACACACACACACACACACACACGCGCGCGCGCCTCATACCTTTCAAATCAGCTCACCAACTCCTGGCTCAGAGTCGCTCTTGTCATCATCAATCTTATCATTCTTGCCCACCGCCTTGCCCACCGACTAACAGAGCGGCAACATCCGCATACAGCATATGTGCGTTGGCCGTTTGGTACATTTTGTTCTCTTCGTCTCTCCCTAACCGAGTCACCTCTCGTCCAGAACTCCCCACACGTTCCTGCCTTCATGCATTAAAAAAAGACGTTCTTCAACCTTGTCGTCATTGCTCAGCCATGACGCACTCCCGTTTATATTTCAAATCACGCAGGTCATAACACCGCTGGCTGACTCCCACACACACACACACACACACACACACACACACTGAAGAAGCTCTTCTTCGTCAGTGGCAGTCTTCCGTGGCTCCCACTCTGTCTCCTTGTACTACACTATAACCTCTGTGTCGTATTATTGTGTCTGTATCCCAGTATTACTACTTATGTCTCATTACTTACCTCCGTATTGAAATCAAGGCTTCTCAATCTCTCTTCTTTTCTATTCACTTCGTCAGGGGATTTCAGCTACGATACTTGTCCCAATTCAAATGGGGTTGGATAAGTGCAGCAGTTACTCCATAATTTGAATTCAAAGCACGGATTTTTATGTGATATGTAAATATTTAAAATGATACTGCATACACTTAAGTTGCTCCAAATCCTGCATATAAGGTCGGGTCTGGTGCATAAAGCATCTTCTGGTCTTCCTTACCTTCAAGATAGCGTCCAGTGATCACCTAAGACGGACCAATCACAGACCCGGTCCATAAACCCTCCCAAACACAGCCAATATATCAAGACTTTATTCCTCCATAATTTCGAACAGATCTGTCGCCTAAAATCCGCGACTTGAATTCAAATGATCGAGATAACGTAAACCATATTCTTAAAACTCATATATTCATAAGTGGTCAAAGTCTTTATTTTCGTACGGGTCTTCCACCTTCAAATCCTCGCTTTAAATTCAGATAATTCAGATCATGTAAATCATGGACATAAACCCACAAAACAGTCGTCAGGAACCAGGTTTAAAACCCTCCATCGTATAACTTTATGAAGGAAAAAACTAAAATTTCCTGAAAAGCGTTACGAGGCACTGGACACGGACGTCATTGCCCACAAGGTTAACCACCTGCATTAACGACCTCATTGGCACTCTCCTCCGCCAGTCACGACCTGCAGCTGAGCGTGGCGTCCTACGTAGGTTAAGCTAACGAGCGCGGTCCTCGCGTAGCGACTGCTTGCATGCGAGGCTACGGCTTGGTGTTGCGCACGGGTTGGGCTGCGCGATCGCGCGCGCGGCGGAGGAACACCCACAAACAAACCTCATGACCCCACTGGAAGTAGGCTCATTTCGAATTCAGTTTATCCAGACTTTGTTGCTTTGTAAGAACAGCACATAGCGGTAAACTATATGCTATAACAAAGTCCTAGATTACCTATATTATATGCTATGGCAAAGGGTCGTTAGTTTGCAATATCATCATTGAGAAATATGACAAAACTTGAGTAGTTAAGTATGTTTCTTGACTTTGGGGTTGTTTAAGGTCAGCTAAAACTTGTACTAAGGCTTGTAATGCCACTGAGAACACGGCACCAAAGACAGCTAATTGATATGGGGCAGTTTAACCGTTAAGCTTGAAGTAGTAGAGCTGTACTTGTACATTTTAAGCTTCTAGGGTGTGACACGAGTTAAGGAAGATGAACAATGAGTCAGAGGAGTTCGAAGCATCACCTCAGTGAGCTGCTTCGGTCAGAGTCTCAAATGAACTTCCTGGTCCACTCTCTGCATGACCAGAGGTCACGAGTGGTTCCCCCTCTCTCACGCTGGCCATCCGGGCTTCTGGCTGTGGTATGGTCAGGTCGTGGAGGTCCTTAGCAGGTCCGGGGACCAGGTCCAGGAACCGTGCTAGACAGCCAAGGCCTTCCAGTGATAGACACACTCTCTCCAGAGGTACGGAGTTCACTCTAATTCGAAACACCCGGATCTGGAGGACTTGAAGCTTCGAAACATCGCAAACTCAGTGTGAGTGGCGTGATGTTGGACTTGGATTTCACCTCATCTACCCCAAGACCAGTGAGAGATATGATCTAACCAGGTGACAAATCCATGATATTCCAAGTCCATGACGCCAGCTAAGCTCTTCTTATCAACCCGCTGTTGTGAAGATAACATTTGGAGACGAAAAGAAAGGAAAATTTGAGGGAACGAGAATTCTACTATGTTAGATGTGGGTTTTGTCTCGTTAAGGTCTGACTCAGGGCTTCTGGTTTTTGTTTCTCTTTGGGCTGAGGGCTTGAGGAGGTGGTGGTGGTAGTGGTCGGGGGACGTCCCGTCCGCAGGGCTAAGGGATGGTTGGCTGGCGGTGGTGAGGAGGACCCACCCAGGGTTCAGAGAAAGCTTGTAGGGTCCAGGGCCGATGGTGGTGGTAGCTGAGGAGGGTTTATGGTGGTCGTCTGTTCTACAGGTTCCGTCCAGCTTTGCGACAAGTTGAATATCGTCATCAAATCGAGTGTGTCTGTGTGTGCTTTTGGGTAAGTTTAGACTCTCCTCTGGTTCTTCTCTCTTCCACATTGGTTACATTTATGGCTGTTGCCGTCCTGTCCCGTCTCTCTGTAGCTTAGTTTCCTCACTTAAAGGACGAGTCTCGCTATTCCATCGCTGGACGGTAGCCAGTGTGTATTATAGCCTCAGGTGGGATGACCAGACTGCTCCCTCTTCACTTGAGTCTGGGTCTAACATATACGGTGAATATTTTTATGAGCATTTTGGCCATTCGTTTTACTGCAATCTTGACAATGAGTAGCAGGTAGTCAAACCTTCCCTAAAACTCCACTAATGTAGCTTTTCTGGTGATATAATGGGCACTCTTTAAACGCCCTGACTCCCTGACAGAGGGAGGTTACTAGGATTTGCTCCCTGGGAGAGGACATAGCACTGCGTCCCATCTTCACTTTCTGCGTTAGCTGGGTTGAGTCCAATCAAACCTACTTCTCTGACCAATTACAGGGCCTAGTCCGGGTCCCCTATATGCGATCTGCTCCAACCCTGAATGAATACTTCTCATCTTGTCTCGCCATTTGAGCATCACAAACAATGATATTCAGGTACGATTTCGGGATCCTCCGGCACGTCGTTGATGTAAACATTAGGACTCAGCAGCGGCCGCAGCATCGATGCCTGAGGAAGGGTCACTGATTGATTACCTAGTCTCGTATAAGGCACCTCAAGACGTAGGTCCTCTCTTCTCCGTTGCGGGAGTTGTAAATAGAATGTAAAAGGTCTTCCATATTACGGCCGTCTGGATATAGTTATCTTTTTTTAAATCAACCTTTTTTCATATGGGGGGAAGTTTTAAATGCCTACTGATATTCTGCAATAAGTGTGTAATATATACTTCTCTTTTCATACATATTCGCCGTTTCCCGCGTTAGCAAGGTAGCGTCAAGAACAGAGGACTAAGCCTGAGAGGGAAAATCCTCACTCGGCTCCCTTCTCTGTTCCTTCTTTTGGAAAAGTAAAAACTGGAGGGAAGGGTATATATATATATATATATATATATATATATATAGGTTCACTTGGCCAGTCAGTCAGGGCCATGTCCCTCGAACATGGACATCCCTGGATTTACTCGAGAAGAATTACATGCTGTCAGCAGGCCAGACAATATCACAACTGTGTTGCTTCACTCCACCTAAAGTTAGAACCCATTTATCTACCAAGCGGATGAAGAGTGAGCAGCCGGGTGAACTGTGCGCCGTCTGCCCGCGCCGAGGATCGAACCCGGGGCAATGGATTGATAGCCGGCAACGCTAACCACAACACCACCGAGGAGCATAACTCTCGTTCTGTATTTGTCGATTACTGCACGAACGTCGGTTAGGTCAGGTTAGGAGAGGGACTTGGGAGCTGACAGCGTTCCTAGAGCTGCCACGCCAGGGTCCCTCAAAGCAAAATAAATTACTGGAGACAAACTGTCTGATGGCAAATATCAGAACAGCTTTCAAATATATGGATACAAGAAAATATTCAGCAAGCTCTTCATATCCAAAATAAGGCCTGAGGTGGAACATGCTATTAAAGATTGGTCGCCGTACATAAAAAAGCGCAAAGGCATTATACAGAAGGTCTAGAGGAGGGCAACAAAGACAGTATCGGTATTCCGGGAGATGATCTCCTCTCTTTCTGTGTCCCTGTGTTTCTCTGTCTTAACGCCCCTTCCTCACACCAAGGGCCCCCCGTCCTATCTGACCTTGTGACCTCGTCTTGACCTGTGGGGTCACAGCAGCTTTTGCTATTCCCATCTATGCCCTCATCCCATGCTTGCTCGTGGGGAGGAGGAGGAGGAGGAGGAGGGTGGTTGGAGGAGGAGGAGGAGGAAGAAGAGGGTGGAGGAGTCTGCAGCATGACCAAGTCAGCCACCCAGGCAACGGCCGCGCCCTTCGTCAGTCACCTGCTCCCGACGGCATCATCGCCTGAAGAACTGTTCCTCCTCCTCTTCCTTCTCCTCCTCCACTCTTCTTCTTCCTCCTCCTCCTCCTCCTCCTACCCTCTCCATCTCGTCTCGCGTGTGAGTCCGACCTTCTCAGGTCGTCCATTACCGCCCATGACGTCAACCAACTACCAGCCTCTCTGATCGACCAGCAAGCCAATCGGAGGAACAACACGTCCACATCTCCGACTGGCAAGAATTCGACCCCTTGATCTTCGCCAGCCGTCGTTCCGTTCCGTTCCGTTCCGTTCTCTAATCTTCTTTTTATAGCAGATTACACGTTTGTGTCATGGTGGATGTTTTTCTGTGTCCTTTTTTTTATCGGTAGTTAAGGTCGCCTGTTGGTGGGTTATATGACTCTAGCGGGACCATTTGGTAGCACAAGACTGAACAAGATTCTGTTAATACGATTTTCTTTTTTTCTTTTTTGCTGTCGGACGAGGGAGCTGTGTGTGTGTGTGTGGTCTCAACTTCAGGGCTGACTTTCAACCTTAGGGCTGGTCTTAAACCTTAAGGATTGCCCTCAATTTCAGGAGCTGATCCTCGACCTTAGAGGTGGCCCTTGACATTATGGCTTGCCATCATCCTAAGGGCTGGTCCTCAAAACCTAAGGGATAGTCCTCAACCTATAGCATCATGAGATGGCTTTGATGAGGGCCTCAGCTGCCCGAGCAGTCTCACTTAACTTAAGAATAAGATAAAAACGTCCCTTTGCGTCCGTCCGTGGTACTTAGCTATCAGCAAGAGGATGACTCGTCCGTGATAATGAACAGAACCTGTTCTGATCTCCATGAACCAGGGTCGACCACTTTGAACATATTTGTATTAATAAGGTCAGAGTTCGTCACTGTACTTTGGAGCTCTTCCTCTACGAATGAGACACAGTGAGAGACGAAAAGACGGAGAGATGGAGAAAGAAGAAGAAGAAGAAGAAAAAGAAAGAGAGATAAAATGGCATCTCTGAAGGTGACAGACAGAGCAACAGGAAGTGGAGGTCCACGGCATGAAGGAACGAACCATCATGGGACCGAGGAACGAACCATCATGGAACCAAGGAACGAACCATCATGGAACCAAGGAACGAACCATCATGGAACCGAGGAACGAAACAACATGGGACCAAAGAACGCAAGATGTCCCTCCCTTCCCTCACCTAGAGAGACCCCGCCATCCGTCACCCAGCACTCCTAGTTTTCCCGTCTCTTTCCCTCAACCGCGTTTCTGTTTTTCCATTCCCACGTCCTTGTCTCTCGTTTTCTTTGGGCTGCATATCCTGCGCGCTACCCGCTGGCGGAACGGCGTCATCGAGTCCTGTGTGTCGCAACCCTGATGACTCAGGGAGCAAGCAAGCGCCCCTCACGCCCTCCTCACGCCCGCAGGAACCGTGTCCGGGGGCGCATGTGAAAGAGGTGTCCTCTGGGGGCTTTGTTGGATGAGGTCCTCTGTGTGTATGTGTGTGTGTGTGTGTGTGTGTGTGTGTAGGGGGGGTATGGGGGGAGTGGAGGATGACGATGACGTCTTAGGGTTAGTGGGGAATCCTTGTGGTGGGGAATCCTTGTGGTGGTGGTGAGAGTGGTAGTGGAAGGTGGGGGCGGGAGTGTGTATGGTGGGGTCGGTCCTCTGAGCGTGGGAGTGGAGTGTAGGGGAGGGGTGGGTGTGTTGGAGGGGTGGTTTGGAGAGGGTGGATGGCCTTCCAAGGTATGGTGAGTGCGTGTGTGTGACTCAGGCGTGGGCGTTGGGTTGGTGGGTGGGTGGGTGGGTGGGTGGGTTTTGGGCGGTCCCTCAGAGCGGAGAAGGAGGGAAGTGTCGAGTCTTCAGTCCTTGGAGGGGGTGTGGAGATAGGATAGGGGATGGGACAGGACGTTCTGGGATGGGTGGAGGATGGGAGGGGACGTTGTAGGAGGGTTGGCAAATCCATCGAGTGGGAGAGGGGGGAGTCCCAGTGTGCTGGAAGGAGGAAGGCAAGGTTGCTGAGCTAGGAAGGCAAGGTTGCTGAGCTAGATGGTAGGTTGTAGGGTGATGGAGGGACGTCTAGGGTGATGGAGAGACGTCTACGGTGATGGAGAGATGTCTAGGGTGACGGAGGGACGTCTAGGGTGATGGAGGGACGTCTAAGGTGACGGAGGGACGTCTAGGGTGATGGAGGGACGTCTACGTTAGATGGAGGGACGTCTAGGGTGATGGAGAGACAACAAGGGCGACGGAGGGACGTCTAGGGTGATGGAGGGACGTCGTAAGGTGATGGAGGTACGTCTAGGGTG
Source organism: Panulirus argus (assembly GCA_038088735.1). Taxonomy (NCBI): domain Eukaryota; kingdom Metazoa; phylum Arthropoda; class Malacostraca; order Decapoda; family Palinuridae; genus Panulirus; species Panulirus argus. The sequence continues at coordinate 5,453 of JAYMFT010037120.1, read as the reverse complement.
ATGGAGGGACGCCTAGGGTGATGAAGAGACGTCTAGGGTGATGGAGGGACGTCTAGAGTGATGGGAAGATGTATAGGGTGATGTAGAGACGTCTAGGGTGAGGGAGATGACGTCTAGACTGATGGGGAGACGTCTATGGTGGAGACGTCTAGGGCGACGGAGAGACGTCTAGGGTGAGGCAGAGACGCCTAGACTGATGGGGAGACATCTATGGGATGGTGAGACGTCTTGGGTGATGGAAAGACGTCTAGACTGATATGGAGACGTCTATGGTGAAGAGACGTCTAGGGTGATGGAGGAGAGATCATGGTGATAGAGAAGCGTCTAGGGTGATGGAGGAATGCCTCAGTGTGGCTGATAGGGCCAGCTCGGTCCTAAAGTTACTGGGGTTCATTCTCAAGGCAGGTAGAACGTTGCTCCTGGGGTGCTGAGGTAAGTTGCGGGCTTGATGGAAAGCCCTGGGGTGGCTGGGAGGCACTCCTGAGGTACTGGGGTAAAGCTGTTGGGTTCTTGATTCGGGAACCCCCAGGACGGAGTTATGAACGAAGGGTCAGAAGCCTCGAAGACATGATTCGAAGCTTCGAAAATACCTATGAAATTTGAAGCTTCGAAAATATCTATGACTGCCAGAAATACATTCTAGGGTTCGAATTCCTATTCATAAAGGTTCAAAGACTTCGCATTTAATGTTTCGCGAATCATACTCAGTGAACCTCGTGCACTGAAAGTTCGTGAAATTGGATTCAAAAGTTTCATATTCGATGGTTCACGACTTATGTTCGAGATAAAACTCTAGATCAAGAATCATATTGCTGTCAGTACACAATAATTTTTAACATCTTGCCACATATTATCACATATAATCTGTCTTGCATTTGCTAGTCACTTAATGAAGAATAATTTGTAAATCAGGCCATGAATTATATAGATTCTGTCTCGTTCGAGAGTTAAGAATCATCCGAGTCCACAGTTTTGATCTGAATGGTTCGTAGGGCATGGAAGGGGAAAACCTCACAAGAAGTTGGGCTGTTTAAACCAGTTTTCCTCTTTGGATCACAGTGGTGGTGGCGTCGGAGACTGGTCTGGTGGGGTGTGGGGTGAGGAGAGGTAGCCCGCTCCTCTGGGGAGGTTGGTGTGAGGTGAGGAGGTGTAGTACGGTACACTGGGGAGGTGTCAATACTGGTCCATGGGCTGAAGGTGACTCGTCTGGCCACCTCTATACTAAACTCCCAAACTCACAACATAGAAAGCTTTTTTCTCTCTCTCTCTCTCTCTCTCTCTCTCTCTCTCTCTCTCTCTCTCTCTCTCTCTCTCTCTCTCTCTTATCCATAGTCCAAAGAACCACACATTCACACACATTAGAGGAGTCTGTGCTTATGTTCATAGACCACTAACCAAAGTTAGCTAAGACACACACACATACACCTATACATACTCCTGCTGGAGGGGCAATAATTGATAATCCTCTCCCTGAACAAAATAACTGTCTCTTGCTCCTCGTTAACAACGTCAAACGAGACAGAGAGAATATGGATGGCGTAGCTGCTCGACAGACCTTATGGCTACTAAGAATTTTCCCTCGTCGGTGGAAATGTTCAGTTAACGAAGCTTTGGAAAGACTGAGTCGGGCAGGGTATTCTCAACAGAGACGATAAGGTGTGTGTGTGTGTGTGTGTGTGTGTGTGTGTTGTGGGCTGGTGGGTCCGACGACAGCTGGAGAGCCACCATAGACCCAGGGGTTACATCACGTCGCCTCGTTCACACTGACCCCCTACGGACGTGCAAGTGGGCGGGCGTGGGCGTGGGTAGGGGAGAGGGGGCATGTTGGGCGACACAGCAGCAGCAGCGGCGCCTGGACTGTGCGGGGTGAAGGAAGTGCGAGCGTCGAGGGGCGGTGGGCGTGACGCCGTAACCCGAGTGCGAGGAAAAAAGTCTAATTACACGTATAGTGTGACGACGGGGGAATCCGGTGGTGGTGGTCGAGAGAGTGCACAATAAACAACTGTCTAGTAACTCTCCTAACAATTATCAATCTGTTTTAGAAAGATCAGATGAGCAGGTATAAAAAATAAAACGAGAAATTAATGACAGGAACACCGATGATGGCGTAAGAACGAGAAATGGTTAGCCATGAAGTCTCAAACAATAATATCAAACATTGTGCTTACGTTTGTTCAGAGAACAAAATCTAGTTAAGTTTAATGCCTCCAAGACCCAATTTCTACCTATCTCTCTATCGAAAACTCCTCACAACTCTCGTATCTCCTTTGACGGGATGAAGAAGTAATATTGTTAGTAAAAGAGAAAAGAGAGGCGTTTGGACGATACTTACAAGGAAGGAGTGCAAATGGCTGGGACATGTATAGGAGAAAGCGGCAGGAGGATGGAGGCGTTATTAGACCCACACGGGTGGGAGGATGAAGACTCATGTGGAGGTTCAAAGTCCTTGAAACGTGCACAGGAAAACAAACATTCAGCATCAATAAGTATTTAGGAATTAACTGAAGCTAGAAAGGCGACTGCATCCTCTTCACACCCGCATCCAGCCGTCATGGACAGCGTGTGTGTTAACCTCGTAGGTGAAAACATGCCCACTCGATCTCTACCTGGAAAAAGTGATCACCATCTTTTTATATACATATATACAGCGACTGACATGGCACGGGCCAAACGTGCCACCCAGTCGAGGCCAACTTGTGTGAAAAGAAAACAAGCGTACGAAAGAGAGGGAAAAAATATCTAAGCTTAATCAGGGATCTGCAGATGTTTATAGACTTCATTCTTAAAGCTAGAAAGGTTATGGGAAGAGGGAACAGCGAAGTAAAGAAGGGGAAATTCCATCGGCAACTCAAGGGTGGGCCGGTTTGATACCTGCTCCTTTCTCTACACATCGAGGCTCTGGAACTCTCTACCCCTCTCATGTCTTTCCCATTTACTATGACCTGGCTCATTTCAAAATACAGGTCTTTCACATTCTCAAAAATTCGTAAATACTTCCCTATGTCTTTTCTTTTTCCCTTTCATAATTCTCTCCATATTTCCACTGGGGTCCGGCCTTGATGTGGACTTCTATCCGTGACTGGAGCGTTCAACATAAAAGACAAACAAACTAAGATGTTTAAAACAAGAAGGATGAATGATAAGAAATTGAGAGTTAGTGACGGTATATATGAAAAAAAAAAAAAATGAAAGAAGTAGCCTTAAAGGTTACTTCTTTCATCTTTCAGGGACTAGTATCTCCAAGATCGTGCGTGACCTGCGAGGCACAAGAGAAAATAATCAGGAAGCAGATAAGACGATTTCATGACCGGCACAACCTAGTTAAGAGTGGAAGACGACATGAATTTTGAAGGAAGAGATCTTACACTATAAATCTATTGGATTTCTGTGGGTATCGTCACAGAAAATAGGCATAGGTGGGTTGATTGTCTGTTCTTGGATTGCCAACACTGTCACCCGGGTTAAACATCAAAAATGGTGTCACATAAAAGCTACATAAATGGACTGACAACTGTCGAACTGAGAAGGAACAAAGCACACATGTTAGGGGAGCCTTCTCAAGTCGGGCGAGTGTGATGTAAGGTGGGTCCCTCAGGGCCCGGTGCTTGGACCACTACCATTTTCAATCCATGTACGTAAATGCTTTGCCAGACGAAGCAGAATCCTTTCCGAATGTGTTTGCTGATGATGCCATGATCATGGAAGAAATGCGATGTAAGAATTATACTCTCAGAAGGAGATTGAAGACTAGCACCACGCCAAACTATTATATTTTGGCCAACGTTAAGATTACCTGCAGGTAGTACACGAGAACGAGAGGCTTAGTTAGAAACACATTGCGTGTAATTGCTCGTAACTTGAAAAAAGCGAAGCAGTTCAGTCTCCATACCTGAGGAGCCGCATAGAACCGGTATAAATGCTTCTGGAGAACTCAAGAAGAAATGGACAATAACTGAGTGGATTGATTACAGGAGGCTCTCTGTCTGTTCTTTTATACGCTAGATAAAGAACCCAAAACAGGAAGACATAACTGGAAGCTAGAGGCGAGAGAACTAAGTGTAAGGAATGACGTGAGGAACCAATCAAATATTCATCAATTGTGCTGATGAACTCATAGAACAAGTTAAGCCGAGAGGAAGAACACGCAAGCGGCATGGCAAGATTCGAAGGAGTAAATGATAAATAAAGCAAGGATAACTGGCGGAGAACACACTAGTATAAGGCTCCCTCCTTCCCACTCTCTCTCTCAATTACACAATGGAGAACCATTTGGACGAGGCTGTGTCAACGTCAAGCGGAAGTAATAGCATCAGGGACCTTCCCACCTTTAAAGAGACCCACCTTACCTCCTGCGCAGCCTCGAAGCTAAGTGGGTACATACCATATGTGGTGATGGGGTGCGGCGATACACTCCCCACTCTCTGTCCACCACTGTTCATATTTTTGGGCTATGGTAACCAACCACCTGTTCAGCTGACACCTCGGCACCCATATGTCCCTGGCCCATGACGTCAGAGGTCATTTGGCCTCGTCACGTGTTGTTTACCTGGCCATTGTGGTGGTGGGCAACCCCTCTGGAAGTAATCAACTTTGGGACTTGATTGATTTATATCCTATGCGAATTCTCTTTCCATCTTCGTTTTATATGATTATGACCTTAAATATCCTTACCCATTTTCTTTAATTCGAATTTATTATTAATCGGTATTGACTTATTGCTTTCAATTTCTATTCCTCTATAACATTGTTGTGGTTATGACTGTGTGGTTAATATGTGGCTGTGTATGTCCAGGTCCTCCAGCCTGAAGGCCTTGGGGCCCCCCGGTTAAGATAAGGGTTGGTTACCTATGCGTCAGACGAAGGCCAGCCTAACCTTAACCTTACAATGCTTAAGGTCAAGGGCTGGATATACGTATATACACATGTGTGACTCTACGAACCATGTAATATATTAGTCCCCCTTATCATTAAATGGCGAGACACCTGAAATTCTGAGATTTGCAGTCAGTGGAAGATGAGACTGTGGAGAAACTGATCTTTTGTGTAATAAATCACACTTTAAAGTCTAATGTTATAATCATATTGCCACTAGGGTCTGATGAATATTAATAGCTACAGAGTAAAGAATTAGCATAGTAGGAATAAATTAACCAGCATGTAACAACAGCAGAAACGAAAGTATATATATATATATATATATATATATATATATATATATATAGAAAAATACAACAAGCACTTGATTTCATGAATGTAGCTGAAACACCAGCAGGAAAAGGAAACACGAGAATCCTGAGCGCTTTCGTGTATTTACCACATCTTCAGAAGACTAGTTACAGAGTGAGAAAGCTTTGGAACTCTCTCTGTATCTTCTCGTGTCTTTCCCAATAACTATGACCTGGCTCATTTCAAAAGACAGGTCTTTCACTTTCTCAAAAATTCATAAATACTTT